>JAZHYW010025646.1:0-48855 GCA_037355805.1 Ixodes ricinus | reverse complement strand
GAGCTATAGTAGCTAATGGTGTAATAAAACTATGTATATGAGATTGTATAAGTGTATACAGGATGAAGGTGAGTTTGGATTACTAATTAAAATCATAGTCGGTGTATAAGGCCGATGTCCTTGAGAAAATTAAACACACAAGCATGCGGAATCAGCGGCTGTTCGCCAAGTAAAATAACTAAGTGCAGTGGAGTATGTTCCTGATATATTTGCGAAAAATTTTTAAAACGATCTTGGTCATATCTGGGGCACTCAAGTAGGATGTGTGTTATTGATAGAGGAATGTTGCAGAGTTCACACTCAGGAGCATCCTCTCCACGCAAGAGATGCCCATGGGTGAGACGCGTATGACCAATCCGTAGCCGACACAATACCACCTCATAAAAGCGTTCCCGATGCCGGGCGCTTTCCCACTCACTTAGAAAAGGTTTTACAGCATGTAGTTTGTTATGTGTTTCATTATTCCATTCACGTTGCCACTGAGTTCGAATACAACGCTTCAAAGGGATGTGGTAGTCTTTGTATGGTATTTTCTGTAGGTCTAGTTGTCTCTCATTTGCAGAATTTGCAGCACTATCGGCCTTTTCATTACCTGGTATGCCGACGTGGCTTGGGACCCAGCAGAAAATTATCTCAATCTGCTTGTAGGAGGCAGCGATAACTTTATTTTGTAATTCTAGAACCAGTGGGTTTCTAATGCGCTTCAGTGATGCAAGTGCTCTTAATGAGCTCAAGGAGTCTGTGTAAACAATTGAGTGGCGAAGCCTTTTTTTCGTTGCATAATCAACAGCTAACAGCAGGCCGTAGAGCTCAGCTGTCAGTATGGTGGCTGCATTTTGGATTCTCTTGATCTGTTTTACAGATGGCCCTACCATAGCGCAGCCAACCACCGAGTCTGTTTTAGACCCATCTGTATACAGACCTACGTACTGTTCATACTTATTTTGTAGCTGAAAGAATTCCTGCCTCATGACTTCATTTGGTGTATCTTTTTTGGAATATTTAGTCAGTGTAAGATCACAATTAATGATATGATAATCCCACGGGGCTATAGTGGTTAAGCATTGAACTACTGGAGGCCTGGGATCTAGTTCTACAGACTCAGCACAATTCATATTTCTAATGGCAAAAGGAGGAACAACGGCTGGTTTATTTTCGAACGTTCTCTGGAACCTGATGTTTTCGAGGTTATCACGTGTAGGGTGCTGAGGGACAGAGCGAACTCGAATAGAATACATATACCCCAGAGCAAACCTCCTACTTTCAAGGGATGGCTCATTAGCTTCTGCATATAGACTAAGTACCGGGGAGGTACGAAATGCTCCAGTAGCAAATCGCAGTCCCTGGTGGTGAATGGGGTCCAACATCTTTAGAATTGATGCTCGGGCAGAGCCATACACAATGCTCCCATAATCAAGCCTGGAGCGAACAACCGCCCGGTATATGCGTAACAGACATAGTCTATCGGAGCCCCATGATACATGTGATAGAACCTTAAGTATATTCAGCGATTTGAGACATTTAAGTTTTAAGTTCCTAATATGTGGAACAAAAGTCAATTTCGAATCAAATATGAGTCCCAGAAACTTGTGTTCACTTTTTGTGGCTATTGGTATTCCATACATTTGTAAAGAAGGCTCTTGCAGGACTCCACGCCGGCGAGAAAAACACACACAGGCAGTTTTTTCTGGCGAAAATTTAAAACCGTTTGTGTCAGCCCATTCTTGTAACTTGTTAATTGCCAGTTGGACCCGACGTTCACATATTGAAGGATTACAGGACGAGACAGAAATTTGAATATCGTCTACATATATAGAATAATGCACGGAAGGAGGTATAGCACGGGCAATCGAATTCATCTTTACAATGAAAAGGGTTACGCTAAGGACACCTCCCTGGGGAACTCCATTTTCTTGAAAAACTCCCTGGAAAGGGTTGTTCCCAATCTTACATAGAAAGTGCGACATTGCAAGTAACTTTGAATAGCACCTAGCATTCTACCTCGGACACCAAGACCAAACAAATCCTGCAAAATTCCAAAACGCCAGGCCGTATCATATGCCTTCTCTAAATCAAAAAAGACAGAAACACAGTGTTGCTTATTTACAAATGCCTCCCGCACAGTGGTCTCAAATCGAACCAGGTGATCGAGCGTGGATCGAAACGAACGGAAGCCGCACTGATATTTGTCTAGAAGGTTGCTTTTCTCTAGGTAATACATAAGTCTTTTGTTTATCATTCTCTCCAGTGTTTTTGAGAGACAACTCGTTAGTGCTATCGGTCTGTAACTGGAAGCACATGAAGCATCTTTGCCTGGCTTAAGCAAAGGAATGACAGTGGCCACCTTCCAAGACGACGGGAAATGACCCTCCGACCAGACACGGTTGAATAAGTACAAAATGAGCTCAAGCGTTGAGGGATGTAGGTGGCATAGCATAGTGTAGTGAATACCATCAGGACCGGCGGCAGTCTGCTTGGGACTATGCAATACTGCCTCAAGTTCATGTAGTGTAAATGGTACATTATAAGGTTCTTGATTGCCTCCTGAGGTACTTATAGATATTTTCTCGGCATGGAGTTTATGCCGAATGAAAGCTGGCGTATAATGATCAGAGCTTGAGACAGACTCAAAATGCTCCCCTAGCAGATTAGCTTGCTCCTCAATACTTTCGGGGCAGATTCCATGTCTAGTCAAAAGAGGGATTGAGTATGCACGGTAGCAGCCATTGATCTTATGTACTCGGTCCCATACCTCTTTGCACGAAACACTGCTGTTTATGGAAGATGTGTATCCCTTGAAGCTGTCTCGCTTAGACTTCTTTCGAATAGACCGAGCACGAGATTTCATTATCCTAAAGGTGATGAGATTCGTTTGTGTAGGGTATCGGCGGAAAATTCCCCAAGCTTTGTTCTGTTTCTTTTTTGCTATGCGGCAGTCGTTATTCCACCATGGTTTCGGTTTCTTGGGAAGATGTGTTGATGTCATGGGTATGGCCATGATTGATGCTTCTAAAATATGCTTGGTGATATGCTCAGTTATGCGATCAATGGAGAGCTCATGGAGAGATGTACACGCTAAAAGGGATGCTTGTTTAAAAACTGACCAGTTTGCTTCGTCAAACTTCCAACGGGGAGTTCGCATTGGAAGTGTAACCGGTCGTCCAATGCGATTTAAAATTATGGGAAAATGGTCACTTCCAAATGGGTTAGGATTGACCCCCCATGAGAAGAGAGGGAACAGTGTTGGGTCACTAAGCGACAGGTCAATGGAGGTGAATGAGCGGGTTGGAGCACTAAAATATGTAGCCTGCGAGTTGTTGAGCAAGCATAATCCCGTAGAAGAAATAAATCGTTCAATCATTGATCCTCGCGTATCACATCTTCCACTACCCCATATGGGGTTATGAGCGTTAAAATCTCCAAGGATTAAAACTGGTCGTGGGAGTTGGTCATACAAACACTCAAGTTCGTCCCGAGTTAGAGGATAATTAGGAGGTATGTAAATAGAGCAAACTGTCATCAAGCGGTCAGACAAAACACGAACTGCCACAGCCTCCAATCTAGTATTAAGGGGTACCTCAATACATGGAGTAGATCGCTGAACTATAATTGCTACCCCACCAGAGGTGTGGGACGAATGGAGACGGTCTTTTCGAAAAACATGAAAGTGCCTTAAAAATCCAGAATGGTTGTGATTCAAATGGGTTTCTTGAAGGCAAAAGATTAATGGGTGATGATGGTCTAACAAATAGCACACATCATCGTAGTTGTGTAGCAATCCTCGACAGTTCCATTGGAGGAGGACTTCTTCCATCATATGTAAGGTGGTATTTATCAGAGACTGTCAAGTTAGACTTAGAAGTCTATCTTAATTCGAGGTGCATTTTTCTTTTTGGAGGTATCTTTCGGCTTACCTGTGGTATCACAGGTGGCCGAAGGTAATGACTCTGAACTAGAGTGGGGCCTGTCCTCCTGGGACTGCGGCCCGCTCTCGTCCATCGGTTCGTCTGGAGCCGCTGCTGGCGGACCCTTGGGGGTCTCTGGCCCAGGCGGCTTGCCAGGTATACGGGGGCCACCAGGGGCACGAGGGAGACCACGGCCTTTAGGTGGCTGGGCTGCAGGGGTGCACAAGGCACAGTCCCCTGTGCTTTAGTTTTAGTGGATCCCGACGGACCGGCATCCACCTTTCGGTTTGAGGGCGGAGCTGCTAGCACCGCTCCTGCCGAGGTTGAGGGGGACGAAAAGGGTCACACAAACCGTCCAAGGACGTCTGTGTTCCCGTTGTAGCTGTTAGCCGTGCAGGTCCCCGGCGCACGGCATCAGCATAGGAGCCCGAAGATTGAAACGAGTAGCGTTTCTTGGCCTCTGGGTAGCTGACGTTTTCTTTTGTTTTGATAGTCAAGATCTCCTTCTCCTGCTTCCACAGAGGGCATGCACGCGAGTATGCTGGGTGGGGTCCTTTACAGTTTGCACAACACAGTGAGCTTTCGCAAACATCAGCTACATGCTCCGTGCTCCCACATTTTGCGCACGTATCTCTTCCACGGCAGCTGCGCGAGCCGTGCCCAAACCGCTGGCACCTAAAGCACCTTTGGGGGTTTGGGATATACGGCCGGACGCGACAGTTTATGTAGCCAGCCTTTACAGAAGCAGGGAGAGAGTGACGCTCAAAGGTGACTATGAGATGTTTAGTGGGAGTTTCTGCTCCATCTTTCCGGAACATGATCCTTTTTACGGCAACTACCGCAGAAGAGCGGAGGCCCTCAAGGATCTCTTCTTCGCTGCTGTGCAGGAGGTCTTCCTCAGAGATGACCCCGCGAATGGTGTTTAGGGTGCGGTGAGGAGACACTGTGACTTTTACATCTCCGATGGTGTTCAAGGTGAGCAAAGCAATGCTTTGTTTCTTTGAGTTTACCTCCACAAGCAGGTCTCCGGAATACAGTTTTTTTGCATTATAATCGTCTCCAAGGCACGAGTCAAGGACTTTTGCAACAGCAAAAGGTGAAAGCTTGGACATTGGACGCTGATCATTTTCTGAATGAAGTACAAAGAACTTCGTAAACATGTCTGATTTAGACTCTTTAGCTATGACAAGAGGTTCGGGGCGCAGGCGCTTGCCTAGTCGCCACGAACCGGGTTTTGGTTTAGGAGGGGCAGCCATAAAAAGGCAAAAACTTCGGCACCTGTGGCGCACCACCCACCACGGAGTCCAACAAGGGGACAGGCAACACCTCATAACAGTACGGGCTTGTCTGAGTATGCTGCTCTGCCAGTGCTACCAAGACGCTATAACCAAGTGTGGTTTAGACGAGAGTATCTATTGCCACCCAAGGTTAGCCCTTGCCGCCAAAGAGGGAGAAAATGGAGCAAGAGAAATGAGAGGGAAATAAAGGAAACAGGAAAGATAAAGGTGAAAGATTGGAGGGGATAGTAGAAGAAAAGGCGACTAGGCTGAATCATCCTGGCCGGGCCTTACCAGGACTCCCGTCTACGAGAAGCGGGGGCCGAAGTGGTGTATTGCCTCACCCGGGGGCCCCGAAGGGTCCAAACCTACCCCGGGCTCGGCTCAACCACCAGGATGCCCTTTTCCTCGGACACGGGAAAGCCACGCACAGCCAGACGTGGGCGGGCGAACCCGCATGGCTCGGGGTCCGTGGAGACGCCACTCTCCAAACACCTGCTTTCACAGGTGCCCCCTGCGGGGATATTACCAATGTCTCTTAGTGATGAAGAAGGAGCGTTAAATGTTGGAATAGCAAAGCACCTATAATCTCCATTTACTTTCCGATATCTGTCCCAGGCCTCTTTGGCTGGGACAAAGCTAGTTAGAGAAGAGAGATACTTTATCCACGACTTGCGCTTTGCTTGCTTTCTAGTCCGACGAGCCTTGGCTTTTCGTCGCTTGAACTCAACAAGGTTGCTTGAAGTGGGGTATCTACGAAATCTGCCCCACGCCCTATTTTGGTCCGCCCGGGTTGTGGCACACTCCTTATTCCACCAAGGTTTACATTTTTTGGGTATATTACCAGATGTTTGTGGAATGGACTGCTGAGCAGCCTTTAGTATCTGCTCAGTAACATGAAGTGTAGCGTTCTCAGGGGACATAGAAGAAAGGAGCGCAGGATCTAAAGTGGAGTGAAGATTGAAAAGCGTCCAGTCAGCCTTGTCTAACTTCCACCTAGGGACACGCTTTAAAAGATTAGGTAATGGAACGGTACTTTCTAAAACAATAGGATAATGATCACTTCCAAAAGGATTACGGAGAACCTTCCATGAAAAGCAAGGAAGTAATGAAGGTGAAGCGATAGAAAGATCAATAGATGTAAATGAGTTGTGTGCCGCACTAAAAAGGTTGGCTCTTTCCCGTTAAGAAGACACAGCCCAGAAGACAATAAAAGACGTTCAATAACACCACCCCGGGGGTCTTGACGGGTACTACCCCACATGGGATGATGAGCGTTAAAATCACCCAAAATTAAAAACGGTTGAGGAAGCTGTCCTACAAGTCCCTGCAGCTCTTGAAGATCCAAAGGAACATTTGGTGGTAAGTATAAAGAAACAAGCGTTACAAGGCGGTCCACGAGGAGACGCACTGCAACAGCCTCCAGAGGTGTGCGGAGTGGAACTTGAGAACAAGCGACTCCACTCTGCACAACCACAGCAACCCCACCAGAAGGAGTGGAAGAGGGACGATCTTTCCTGAAAACCTGATGACGTCTTAAAAGGTTAAAAGAACTAGAGTGGAGATGGGTTTCCTGCAAGGCAAGAGCGACGGGCCGAAGCTCATCCATGAAATGATTGACATCATCAATATTTCTTAAAAGACCACGACAGTTCCACTGCATAAAATGTAACTTCGTCATCTATTAAAAAGTGTGTAAATATGTAAATATAAGAAGATAAAACCTAGCAAAATAAATAAAACTATGGAGAGCCAACTCGAGCTAGGTGGAAGATGTGACCACAATACGGCAGCTATCGGGGCCATCACTTGGGCGCTACTACAGGTTGCTTCTTTTTAAATTTACGAGAAGCTGTCTCCCATTCCACACCATCCTGGTCGGACCCAGGAGTAGACTGACTGTCAGCATCAGTTGATATCTCCATGTCCTGGGAAGTGTCTGATGGATGGAGTATGACGGAGCTGGTCCGGCCTGGCACGCGCGGGGAAAACCCCGGCCACGACCGGATGAAGGAGTGGCGGACGAACTGGGCGAGGGGTCACCCAAGCTCGTCTTGACACCTCCTTTCACAGGAGCTGCATGGGTACCATGCTGCTCCTTCGGTAGGGGGCCCTCTCCAGCGAGCAGGAGCGAGAAACTCGCTCCCTCTCCCTAGAAGGGGACCTAGGAGAGTGGGCAGGCGCGGCTGCTGCCGGCCTGTCCTTGGATGGAGGGGCAGCCTGCGTGCTACCACCAGGGGCTGGAGGAAGCTGCTGCTGCCCTGGTCGGGGAGCCGGGGCCCTAAGGTCGGCCGCCAAGATCTCGGGAGAGACCTGGGTGGCTCTTGACTCCGAGCGCGGTGCAGGGCCCCTGCGCACCGCCTCAGCATAACTACCCTTTGACAAAAAGGAAAAACGCTTTTTCGCTTCTATGTATGTGATATTTTCTTTGACTTTGAGGGCAAGAATATCTTTTTCTTGCTGAAAGAAAGGACAGCTGCGGTAGTAAGCGGGGTGTGGTCCACCGCAGTTAGCGCAATGGGCCACGGCCTCGCAAATGTCGGAGACGTGGCCTTGACTTCCACACTTTGCACATGTCTCCCTTCCGCGACAGCTGCGTGATCCGTGGCCAAAACGCTGACAACGGAAGCACCGCTGTGGGTTGGGGACATAAGGGCGGATGCGGCAATTAAGGTACCCTGCTTTTATTGTCTCTGGTAGAGTGTGCCTCTCGAAAGTCAAAATAACATGCTTGGAGGGAATTTCTTCACCATTCTTTTTAAACATTATTCGTTTGACGGCGACGACACCAGAGCCTTCGAGGCCCTCAAGAAGTTCTTCCTCACTGGTATGAAGGAAGTCATCCTCAGAGAGGACACCACGAATGGTGTTAAGTGTACGGTGAGGGCTCACCGACACTTTCAAGTCAACAATGTTGGTCATCTTGGAGAGTGCTTCACTTTGTTTTTTTGTTTCTACCTCCACAAGGAGGTCTCCACAGTGGAGCTTCTTAGCCTTATAGGAGAACCCTACAAGGTGCTCGAGAACTTTAGCTACAACAAAGGGTGATAGCTTTGCAACTGATTTCTGTTCATCCAGCGAATGAATGACAAAAAACTTTGTAAAGGTTTCTTCCTTGGATTCTTTTTCAATGGTTTTTTGTTCAAGGCAGCGCCTTTTAAAGGCGTGCCCCGAACGGGGTTTGGAGGGGTGGGGCGCCATAGGAGGGCAAAGAGTGTTCAGAATCCGCGGTGCACCGCCCACCACCGAGCCCAACAAGGGGTTAGGTAACGCACCATAACAAGAAGGGCTTGGCTGGAGACGTTACGCTAACAGTGCTGCCGGGAAACTATACCCAAGTGTGGGTCAAGACAGAGGTCCATTGCCACCCAAGGTTAGCCCTTGCCGCCAAAGAGGGGTGAAAAAGGAGTAAGATAAGTGAGAGAGAAGTAAAGGAAACAGGAAAGGTAAAAGTGAAAGATCGGAGGGGATAGTAGAAGAAAAGGCGACTAGACTGAATCATCCTGGCCGGGCCTTACCAGGACTCCCGTCTATGAGAAGCGGGGGCCGAAGTGGTGTATTGCCTCGCCCGGGGGCCCCGAAGGGTCCAAACCTACCCCGGGCTCGGCTCAACCACCAGGATGCCCTTTTCCCCAGACACGGGAAAGCCACGCACAGCCAGACGTGGGCGGGCGAACCCGCATGGCTCGGGGTCCGTGGTGACGCCACTCACCAAACACCTGCTTTCACAGGTGCCCCCGTGCGGGGTCTGAGGGACGAAATCCCGATAATAGCCCGTAAGGCCGAGGAATGACCGCACCTCTTTTTTCGTCTCTGGCTGTTTAGCAGCTTGAATCTTCTCCAGTGTCTCGACCTGCGGCCTCAGAAGACCATGACCAACGATGTGTCCCAGGAACTTCACAGAGGAAAAGCCAACTTCGCTCTTTGTAGGTCGGATGGTTAACCCGGCATCCTTTACCCGCCGGAAGAACAACTCGAGCGCCTCCAGGTGTTCCTCCCAGTTCTCTGTGGCGATAAGGACGTCATCAAAGTAGTGGTAGACCTTTGGGAGACCCTGGACCACTTTTCTCATCAGCCGGGTGAAAACGGCCGGGGCGGTTTTGATGCCAAAGGGCATAACACGGAACTGGTACAATCCCAATGTGGAAGGGAAGGCCGTCATCGGTTTTGCTTCCTCATGCATTGGAACCTGCCAGTACCCCTTCGAGAAGTCGAACTTGGAGAAGTACCGGCTTCGTCCTAATTGTGCAAACATCATGTCCACCCTTGGTATCGGCTCGTTGTCGGAGATGAGAGCCCTGTTCAGTTGTCGGAAATCAATGCACAGCCGCATTGACTTGTCTTTTTCTTTACCACCACAACAGGTGATTGGTACGGAGACTCCGATGGCTCAATTATGCCTTGCTGTAGCATTTGCTGGATCTCGCTTTCTACAGCTTCTTGTAAAGAGAATGGTATCGGGTACTGGTTCACTTGAACAGGGGTGTCTGTTGTCAGCTTCAATTTGCACTCCACTAAATCGGTCTTTCCTGGAACATCTGAAAGACTCCCCTGGTGTGCCGCCAAGAGCGTAGCAACCTGAGTTCGTTGATCGCTGGTTAATTCGTCGGAAACTTTCACGTCTCGGTAAGTTTCCTTTTGGTGCAGCGTCAGCACAGGTACATCCTCTTCCTCCACTTCTTCGTGTTGGAATGCGGCCAACGCACGTTGGGGTGTCTGATTGGTTAGCGGCCTCTCTTCGTACTTCTTCAGCATGTTGATGTGGAACAAGCTGGTTCTGGTCCCTAGGTCGATGACGTAGTCGACGTCGTTTCGTCTTTCTAAGACGGCGAAGGGACCTTTCCAAGTCAGGATAAGTTTGTTAGCGTCAGAGGGCAGGAGTAGAAGAACCTTGTCTCCAACAGAGAGTTGGCGCACTCTTGCCTTTTTGTCATAGTATCTCTTCTGTACGGCCTTCGCTTTCGTGAGATGTTCTTGGGCCATCCGGCATGTTTCCTCTAACCGCTGGCGCAGGTCAATCATGTAGCCATATGAGGTCTTCGTCTCGTCGTCTATCCGTTCCCCTGTCCAGAGCTCTTTCAAAATGGCCATGGGTCCTCTGACGTATCTGCCGTACAGTAAGTCGAAGGGCGCAAACCCGAGGCTAGTCTGTGGAAGTTCGCGATACGCGAATAACAAAGGCGCTAAGTACCTGTCCCAGCTTTTAGGGCACTCCTGGCACATCCGGCGTATCATTTGCTTCAACGTACCATTAAAGCGTTCTACAAGGCCATTGGCCATTGGATGGTACGGTGTGGTCGGCAGCTGCCTGAACGAGAGCAGACGACTGAACTCCTTCATGAGTCCAGACAGGAATGATCTCCCACGATCGCTAATGATTTCGCGCGGAAACCCCACGCGTGAGAACATTTCGAGGAGAGCTTCGGCTACCTTCTCGGTCTCAATGCTTGGCAGAGCAATGGCGTCAGGGTAACGTGTCGCGAAGTCCACCATGGTGAGAACATAGCGGTTTCCCTTCTCTGAGGTTGGTGCTAGTGGGCCCACAATATCGATGGCTACCCGCTGAAAAGGTGTAGCAATGACTGGCATGTTTCCGAGAGGCACACGGCCTACTAAGTGCTTTGGCACAGTTCGCTGGCAGATGTCACACGACTTTACGAACCGAGTGACATCTCCCTGCACACCCGGCCAGTAAAACTCCTCGAGCACCCGATCTGTTGTGCGCTTAATTCCCTGGTGTCCAGAGAGAATCCCCTCGTGCGCCATTTTCAGCACGAAGCTTCGAAGGTTGCTTGGAACGACGAGCTGTTCCATTTGCTTAGCCGATGGTAATCTGTAGTGACGAAAAAGAATTCCATTTGTCAAAACGAACTTAACGTCAGCTGCTCGTGACACCACCTCGCGTCCAACAGCTTCAAAGCAGCCGTTTAGCGAAGGGTCTTCTCTTTGCTTGGTTCGCAGCTCCTCTGGATGAATGTCCACTGGATTGACCGTTGCCACTGGTAGCCGGCCAGCTGCACCCTCAAGTTGCTTGTCGGTCGGATTCATAGCAGCCAAGAAAGAGGGCGTCTTTGTACGAGTTGGTTGACTCGTCAGACTACTGTGGCTCTCATTCGAGGTCTCTTGTGTAGGCTCTTCTTTCTGGGTTGGAGCATTCTGCTCTGCTTTCCAATTGATATCAGGAGCAGAAACATCCCGTACGCCAACAACGTTTCCTAATACGACATCGTACAGCGGATTTTCCATGCACGTCGCAGTCACTCTGCCCTTGAAATAAGGAGAATCGATGTCCACCTCCGCTTCAGGTAGACACCTGACTGTCCGGTCCAGCAGGTAGAGCATTCGGCTTTTTCCTGTCAGTTTGCCATCAGGAACTAATGACCGCTTTACTATTACGGAGTTACATCCGGAATCCCGCAGAACAGTGACAGGGTGTCCCTCAAGCAGTCCTGTAGCCGTCGGCATATCTTCTGCTTGAACCTCGGTCCCCTTTGTCCTGGCCGTTCCCACCGGATATTGCTTCGACAAACAGGCGTCGGAGTCCAAGTCCTCAGGACTATTGCAGTGCATCACTGAGCACGACGCTTTACCGCCAACGTCTGACTTTTTATTAGGACAAGCCTCGGCCTTATGCCCATTATCGCGACATTTCCAGCAGAAATTCGCATTTTGTTTAGGTCCTTTTGAATTGGACCAACAGTCTGCGGCCCGATGGCCCAGTTTGTTACAGAGGAAGCACTGCGGCTTCCTCTTTTCATCTCGATGGGCGGGAATTCTAGCTAACCCCGAAGGCTTGCTAGAATCTTTTTCTTCTTTATTTTTTCCAAGGTTGGTCAACCCCTGGGCCTCGAGGTAGTGGTCTGTGGCCTCCGCTAGCTTATCGAGGCCCTGGCAGCCCCTTTCCTTTAAAAAGATCGCGAGCTTCTCGTGGCATTGTTTCAGGAACTGTTCGGACACTATTTTATCTCGAAGGGCGTCATAAGTGTGTTCCGTTTTTGCCATCTTTTGCCAGTGGTCAAAATACCCTAAAAGGCGGCCGGAAAATTGCCTACCCGTCTCAGTGTCCTCCGGTCTCGCGCTCCGAAACTTAGTGTGGTACCCTTCCTCGGTGTACCGAAAACGTTGAAGGAGGGTCTGCTTCAACTTATTATAGTCCATGGCGTCGTCAGGAGCCATGCGTCCGACCACACTTAGCGCCTCTCCAGTCAGGCATAGGCTGAGGGACAAGGCCCATTTCTCCGGGGGCCACTCCTGACTAGTTGCCACCCGCTCAAATCTTTGGATATACGCATCAAGTTCGTCGCGCCTCTCGTTAAATGCCGGTATTAGCTTGTGCGGGCTCCGATGTCCATGTACAGCGCCAGTTGACGTACCCTCGCCAGCCGCATCTGGAACTACCGCTCCTACGATCCCCTGCCGCTCCTGTAAGCGTAACTTCAGCTCAAGTACTGCGCGTTCTGCATCTAATCGAGCGCGAGCATTGGCTTCCGATTCTTTGACAGCCTCGCGCTCTGCCACACGCTGATCTCGATCGTGAGCACGTTCATCGTCCATCCATTGTTTTAGTTCTGGCCCCGAAAGCCCCAACTCTTTTCCAACCTTCATTAACTTCTCGAGATCCATTCTCAGTCGTCACACACACACCAGCGAGGTGAAGCTCTTTAGAGTGGAAAACAAGAGCAAAGTCCTGTCGCGGACGCCAGATATGTGGTGGACTAGTTCACGCTCGCAGGTGTGTGACACAGTGAGACGGAACACGAAGACAATGTTGTTGGATACGATAAGTACGATTAACGATTTAAGACATTATATACAAATTATTATAAAAAACAGCACGAACGAATGTCACTGACAGTATGGAATAAGAGTCTTACAGGCCTTGCCGGGGAGCGATGTGACAGTGTTCGAAGCCTGGTGAGCGTTGCAGGGATGGCTTGGTTGGACGTCTCAGCCCGTCCGTTGACGTGGGGCTAGGGGGTGGCGTCTTCGTAGTCGGGTCTTGCGTGTAGCTGCAAGACTTCGTCGACCTGTCGACGGACGACCTTGCGTAAAGTTGCAAGGCACAGCCCGCCGGCCTGATGCTGTCCCGTCGAGTTCCACACCTCTTCTTCTTCTCTTTCCTTCTTTTTCTTCTTTCTCAGTGAAGGCTTTCTTTCTTGCCCGTTGGAATCACCACGCTCACCCCAAATCACCACATATATTAACTCCCTAGTAATCAACAATGCGAAAACTAAGGCAGCTGTGTTCCAATGACAGGGATCACGCGTTAGATTATAATGCGGTTTTGCTTTTTGGATCATCCACGATAGGTTGCGTTGATAGTATGAAGACTCTGGGTGTAGTATTGTCTCAACACATGACTCGGAATCCTCACCTAACATATATTCATAAGAAACTGTGCAAAGTCGTAGGAACAATGAGTAATTATACACATATGCTTCCAGCAAACACAAAAAAGAAAATTTATAATACAATTTTTTGTTCACTTATCTGTTATGCCTATCTAGCTAAAGGAACAACCACAAAGGGAAACTTGGACAAGTTACGACTACTACAGAAAAATCTCTTAGAATAATTGAAAACGTTCCTCGTGATCATCACTCTTCCTCTTTTTGAAATATACAGAATCATTGATATGTCAAAATACGTATTGTTATAGGTTAATTCTAAAATTATCATCAATCCGTAAAAAAAGTAATAGAATTATTTCAAATCTTGCTAAGCTCGAAAGAAATTCATCACTTTACCCATCGCGCTATCGGGCCCCTTAACGTATTCACAACGTTAGAACAAATTTCGGAACTGAGATACCATTACAAATTACCCGCTTTCTTAAGCACTTTGTTTTCTCGTGATAATATACTATTCTCGGTAATTATTCACACCATCAAAAAATATTGTAATATGAAAGCCTAATTACTTTCGTATATTAAAAAATTATAAAAGGTATAATTTTGCATGCATTTTTATGTGTGTTTGTGTACGTATGCATATACATGTTACATCTTGCCAGTGCCACTGCACACTCGTAATTGGAGGCGCTAGAAACTCGTCAAGCTGCACTCCTGCAGCTTTCTTTTTCCAGCGCCCTTGCTTCGAATATACGCTGTGACAAAATATACTGATTTGATTTGAATTCGTCTGATTTGAAGTGAATGCACCCGCAAGTTATCTGGAAGATACTGTGCTAAATCTTTGGCGGCGTTTTTATTCTCAATAGGCTCAAATTGATTTGGGAGAGTCTTAAATAATTACGTGTTCATGACACAACTATAATATTTCAAACATATAAAACTCTTTAACTTGCCTCTGTTATGTGATGAACAGGATTTGTATGTGTCTGCGGGTTGGACAAAACAAGGTATACACAGGAACGTGTCGCGGAATAATGACTATTGCGCATACAGACCGTTAGAAAGTGACCAGTTAAGTAGCTGCCATGTCGGGAAGAGCATAAAATACAATTTTGTTATATTTATCGAAAAACTCATCAATTATCAAGGGTGGTACTTATGTTGCAGAATTGAACTGACCGTCATCTTGTAAAGAACAAACCTCATCAGCCAGGCTATGCCAGTTTATCCCGCATAATAAAAAATATATTTCACTTAGGTACACGCTTATTTTAGGCCCACGTTCAGCTGGAGTATGAATGTCCGTATAAATTGGATGATAAACAATTTCGATCACTCTTTCCACATGATTTTTCGCCTGCATCCCGTCGTGCTGAGTGTAAACAATGTCGGTTACCAAAACAAGCGTTGTGATTCCCGGTCAATGTTTCACTAAAAGGTAGACTGAAAGGGCCTGCCAAAAACGATTTCATGACATTTTGGAATAATTTTGCTTTTAGCTAATGTTGCGTGGTCATCTATATGCAGGGCGCGGTCGTAGGACTAACGCATATGACACGCCTTGCAAATTCGAATTCAACACCTACATACCTGAAATTTGGTACGTGAACGTAATTCTTCAAGAACTTTTATGACTACAGTAAAACCCGTTTAGAACAAACCCACGTACAGCAAATTATTGTCGATATCGAACTCACGAAAAATTTAAATAAAAATGCATGTAAAATAGTACTTTTTATAACGAACAACATATTGGCTATATCGAACTTTTTCTCCCGGGAAGGCTTCAAAAAACGCGCAAACATTCGTCTTCTAGCCTGTCCCTTTCCCCCCAAAAAAAAAGTAGGAAAGTAAGAAATTCCAAAAGCTCAAGTCGCGAACAAAATTGAGCGAAGAGAAACGATTCAGAAGGGAGAAAGCTAAAAATACACACTGCACGCACGCACAGGAAAAAAAAAATTTCATCGCAAAACCGTTGCTTACGACAGAGAGGAGATTCAGAAGGGAGAGAAGCTAAAAACACACACACTGCACAAATGCAAAAAAAAATCAGCGCGTTGTAACAAGGCGGAAGCGAAGAGATGAGAAAGAAAGAGAAGCTCTCGGCTTACAAAGAACGCATCGTGAAAGTTCGTTAGAAATAAATTTTGCTGTATCGAATTACTTGCTATATCGAACTGATCGTAGCGTTTCTCTGCTGTTCGTTATAAACGGGTTTGACTGTATTTGTTTTTTCTAAGCTCAAGTCAGAGGTGGTGAAATAATAAAAAAACAGCAAAAACGGCGGCCTTACACTTTCTATAGCCCATACCAGTCGTTCGTCGTCTTATGGGTTTGAGCTTGCTTTTAGGTGGTAACTGTTCATATATTTCGTGAAAAGTACTAATTATCGCAATTTTCTTGCTCATCGCCAGCCTCTGCTTTTGGTTTTTTAGATTTTTTGAGTTGAGCAAGCCACCCGGGAGCGAACACATAAACCAGTGTGCAGACGACAAACATGCTAGCTGGTATAAGACAAATGAAATAGACAGCCTCCGATTTTGCTTTGTTTCTAATATATCGCTACCTCAGACCTGAGCTCTAAAAAAAATGGGCATAACACTTCTCGCGGAACTATGTCTGGGTGCCCAATTTCAGGTATGTACGTTTGGAATTGGAATTTCGCAAAGCGTGCCAAATGTCTTGGTCCTTGCGGCCGCTACATGTATATTGTAAAGCGTATTTCGTAAACTGTATTTGATTATATAAATATAGCAACGATGTACGTATTGCATAAAGTTATGCGCTGCAATTAATTCTTTAGTTGAAAAGCACAACTATGACTCAGCTTTCAATACTGCGGTGCAAAGTTGTACGAATCACGGGTATTTTAGACGCCCTGCCAAACTCCGTGACAATCTTTCGATTCAGGTAATATAATATGTGGTTGAGGCAAACAAATGAGTGTTGAGTCGCATAAAAATGGCATTTTATGTTAATCTACATTTTATTTCGCTGTTCCTTCGAAATTAAGTAACGCAATTTCTTATTTATGGTACCTGAAATTGAAAGTGGATTGCACAAAACGATAAACAAGCTATATAGTTACTCTATTCAGGGCGGAAATAGTGCCAATTGCCAAAACCACGCGGAAAAAATATTCTCAAGGTAGCGGTTCAAACCGGTTCAAACCGTTTCAACAAGTTCAAACCGGTTTGAACCGTTATTCTTGCTCCCGGAACTGAACCGGAACTGAACCGAAAGCCATGAACTTGAACCCGAACCGTGCTGATAAAAGTTTTGATTCGACACTCTGTCGAGAGCAAAAGTCGAAGCTACCCTCTCCGCTACTTGCACGTTCCGCGGTGTCGCTTTTTCCACCATTGTGCAGTGGATCGGAGCTTTTATGAATTGGCAATTGATTTTCAAAACGGGACTATTGACTACAACATTAACCGGGCTAAACATTTATATTTCGTAATAAAGCAATATAATCCTGCGAAATATTGCACCCTTCCAATTACATGTCTTCAAGGCCTTATTGAAAGAAATTTAACGATAATCAAGGATTTTGTTTTTCATTGCCGAACTAAAAGTGCGCATTTCGACTTTTTCCTTTAATTCGAAAACGTCCGGGCGCACTGCAAGAAACACTTACAATAGTTGAGTGTTAACTTTTTTGTTCAAAGTAAACAAAGCATTACATGTTCTGTACAAAACGTTTCAGCGAAAAAAATGTTAGTCTAAGATAGGTTATAAAACTCTAAAAATTACCAAATATAAAAAAGTGGCGCAAGAGGTCTCGTTTGTCATTATTATTTTACTTTAAATATAAACTAAAAATAAATTTAACTAATCTAAATACGCCAGTTTGCTTTCTTTGTACAAAAAAATATTCACACTTTGAAACATTTTGTTCTTCAATTATGTGACCCTCAAAGTTGCGTCTACTCGCAATAGGGAAAATCGCTGCCCAACCTCCACACAATGTGATAATTTGTTTTCTTTTACAAAAACAATGACTTTTTTTTTTGCGAAATTAAGGTCCAATGTTTTATAAGAACATGTTCTGCTGTCTCATATAGAAATTTAACTGAAAACAAAAAATAGGCACGACACCCTTATCACCCTCCTTATGTGAACATACCCTTGTATAAAGGTGTCATCATTGCTTTTAGTCATCAGAACTTTTTTAAGCGTAGCTTATACGCGTCGTTCGAAATAAGTTTGCCTCTGATGCTTCGTCAATGTTGGCTTTTTTTTCAGTTCTCACGTACCCTATGGGAGGCGATGCTGGCCGCATTGCGAAGAGTATGCTGTCAAAGAAAAGTAGGTTGAATGCACGAGCGATAGTAAACCTTTCCTGAGCGAACTCTAGTCGCAGGCAGTTTAAGAAAGGCAAGGTGTGGCGAGTCGGTGGAATTGGGACACCTGAAAAATAAGAAGGTTCAAGAACAGATCACGAGGCAAAGAACCGAGATCCTATTAAGCCACGCCCTGCGTTTCTTAAGGTGCCAGGGACATTCTTTTTGTAGCTGTGGGGACGTGGAAAATTCGGATTCGAGACCAATGGTGCGCTGGGTATGCCCTACTGCAGCGGTTCTGAACCATTGATGTTTCGCGGACCCCTTGTGGATAGGCAGAGATGATGGAGGACCTCGTTTTCGGAGAGGAGAATGAAATATATAGATTAATTATGATAATGGCTGCAGCGGTTGGGCCTTGCTGCTGCCCGCGGGGAGAGTACGACACCCGGAATCCAGTTCAACAAGGCAAGCGTTTATTACCTTTCGGGTTCCCAGCGGCGACTGCCGCTGGGCAGAGATTGGCCTGACTCTTATAGCGGGATGTGCGGTGCTTTCACGCCCCCTCCCGCTTGAGCGCGCGAGCGCCCCACACTCCCCCCTCTGGGTGCGCGCGTACTAGGCGTCATCGTCTTCAAAGATGACGTCGTCCGACTCTCGGAGGAGGTGCGGCAGCAGTCGGCGGAGTAAGTTCAGTGCCGAGTCCAGGTCCGCGTCCTGCGCCACGTAGGCGGCTGGTGCCTGCTGCGCGCCGACCCCTCGGGCGGCTCGTGCGCGCTCGCGGTGGAGCAGGCCGGCCCGATGTGTGGGCCAGTGAATTTCTGGTACACCGCAGACTTCGTAGAGCAGGGCCCTTTCTTCCGGGGTATAGTGTGCCCGGGGTTCCGTGTCCGGGACGCTGTGTGCACTATAAGCATGGACTTCAAGTTGCGATTTACACGCTCGGTGATGTTGGCCTGCGGGTGGTACACTGAGGTTCGGACGTGACGGATCCCAATGGCGTCAAAGCAATCTGCGAACACCTTGATAGTGAAATACGTCTCGCCGTCAGTGATCAGTTGAGCCATGAAGCCGAACCGGGTGAATACCTGTAGGAGGCACGCCCATACGTTGTTCGAAGTTAGCGTGCGCACAGGAAAGAGTTCGACCCACTTCGTGAAGTGGTCGGTGACCACAAGCAAATACTGATTTCCACGGGGGCTTCGCGGGAACGAACCCAAAATGTCGCAGGCAACAATTTGCCATGGTCCTCTGCTCTCAACGCTCTGCATGACACCGAACGGAAGACCGCCTCGTGGTTTCGCTTCCTGGCATACAGTACACGAACGTGCTAACCGAAATACGTCCTGTCTCAGGACGTATTTCGTAAGACGGTTTTCGTAGGTCTTCTGACCGGAAGAATAGCCAGCGAGAGCAGAATCGGGTAGTAACGTAGAAACGACTTACGTAGTTTACGTGGTACCACGATGCGAAAGGGGGTGTCGTCGTCTGGTGAAGGAATGTATCGGAGTACCAAGCCGTCGTCTCCGAGGACGTAGCAGTCAAACTGCTGGTCACTGTCGGTATCGCCTCGGGCTTGACCTACCAACGTGTCGATCACCCGCCGACTGAAGCCGTCGGTCTGCAGTGCTGCACGAAGATCATTCTTATTCACAAGGGCGCCCCAGTGGTCGTCGAAGGTTGCCCGTACTGCGGCGGTTAGCTGCATTTCTTCGGGATCTGGCGGCGTCGCGGTAGGGACCGGTGCGCACGACAGCGCGTCGGCGACGGTGTTTGTAGAGCCCTTCTTGTACTGGATGGTGTAGTCGTAGCGCTGCAATGCCAGCGCCCATCGAGCAAGACGTCCTGCGGGATTCTGGAGTCTTTGTAGCCAGGACAGGGATTGGTGTTCCGTCTGGATTACGAAGCGGGCTCCATCCAAAAGCATGTCAAATTCCTTGAGCGCGAACGTAATTGCGAGGCATTCCTTCTCGGTGACTGAGTAGTTACGCTCGGCTGGGAGAAGCGAATGACTGGCAAAAGCAACTGGGCGTAACACGATATCAAATTCTTGGAGCAAGACTGCCCACAAACCGTAATCACTCGCGTCCGTTTGTAAGACGAAAGCACGAGACACATGCGCGTCACAACTGTCCGATCCGACGTGCGAACCGCCGGAACGACGTTCGTAGGCGAGGGTTTTCGTCGCACCGGAGCGTCGGACAGGGCCTCCGTCCGGCGCCGGCATGCGACCAACTTGCCAGATATCGCCGCACGGCTCTCCGATTTCAGGAGGGCCGCAGCGAATGGCAGCACGGATGGCGCGAAGGTCATGTTGTCACGTGACTTTCGGACCGATCGGGCGAGGAGGCGCTTCGTGGTTCGGGCAGTTCGAGGAAGCGGATCTCCCCTCTTTTACAACGCCTACACACACATGTGGCGGTGCGCGGTGCGGCACGCGACGCGAGTCGTCGTTGTGAAGGAGATGGACACCATCGAGTTTTCCGCGCGCACAAAACAAGCTACTGATCTCAAGCGCCAGAGCAAGCCGGCCTTCAGGGACACATCGAGGCCGTCGAAACCCGAATGTACTCCATTTCACCTTACGATGAACAACAGCGGACGCTACGAGCCATTCCAATGTCGTGTGAGTGTCACGTGAACTTCGAGAGAGACGCAGCAATGCGCGGTGTGCGTAGTCACGTGATTTGTACGCCGTGCTCGCTTCGCTGGGATGGCTCCTAAGGTCCGCTGCGGTCCATCGCGATTGAGTCATGTTGAGCAGAAAAGTGACTTCACGGAAAATCTTTACACACGCACACTTTAATAGAATGTAGTATAAATATTGAGTTTGTTTTAAAGTCAGAAAAACCAACAAGGGCGAGGGAAGTATTTTAGCAGAGTAGACAGTTGGGCGAGTTGGTAGGTATTGAACATAGTTACAGTTGCGCACACAAGGACAAGGACATAGAAGAGAAACACGTAGACGACAGACAAGCGCACACTCACAACTCATATATTAACGAAGTAGGAAAAGAAGAGGTACAGAACGCGGAATCCGCTCGAGCGTTAGCCACACAGGCGCGAGGAACCACTGGCCCCAGGGCTCGAGGGGTACATGTGAAATTACCCACATGAAAAAAATTTTAGGAAGGCAATTTCCTCCTCTGTTAATGAAACAGACGGAAAGCTAACACCTCGCTCGCCCATGCTCAGAATAATAAAGGCTTCAAAAATCTCTCTGGTGTGTTTTTCTCTTCTCTGTCCTTGTCCTTGTGTGCGCAACTGTAACTATGTTCGAAGTATTTTAGTTTTCTAGGCTAGGTGGCGCGAGCTACCGCGGTTATAAATATAGCCATTAGCATGCATCCATCCATCCCTTCGGTAGAGGGATATCCGAAACCGGGCGGAGCTGAACGGAGCGACGCAACGACGCGTCGGAAACCGTGTGTCGCGAACCGTCCTGTGCGGCGATTCGGAGCAGCCATCTTCCCGACAGTTTGCACGCCGGATCGGACAGTTTTGACGCGCATGTGTTTCGCGCTGAATGGTTTGTTTAGATCAGGAAGCTGGAGGGACGCGTTTTTTGCTATCGCTTCCCGAATTGCTTCGAACGCACGCTGTTCGTTATCGCCCCATACCCATTTGTTGCCTTTACGCAGCAGCTGATAAAGGGGCCTGGATATGCTGGCGCAGTGTGGAACGAACTGTCGATAGAAGGCAATCATGCCGAGGAAACGTTGCAAGCTCTTAATATCACGGGGCGGGGGATATTCTAGGATGGCGCGGAGCTTTTCTGGGTCCGGTTTCAGCGCGCCGTTATCAACCACGAAGCCAAGCAGGTCGATCTTGTTAGTGGCGAGCTGTATTTTGCCGGGGTGCACGGTCAGACCAGCGTCATGCATGCGTTGTAGCACAATCTGTAAGTGCTCTAGATGTTCGTCAAATGAACGGGAAAAGACAGTTACGTCATCGAGATACCAGAGGGCAAACTTGTGTTTTGCGTCGCCGAGGACGATATCCATCATTCTTTGGTAGGAACTGGGGCTATTACAAAGTCCGAACGGCATTCTGACGAATTCATACAAGCCTCTGTGACAGGTGAAAGCGGTCTTTTCCACGTCGTTTGGGTGCATCTGTATCTGCAGGTAGCCACGAGAGCAGTCGAGGGTTGTAAAAAACGTGGCGTCGGACAATGTGTACGTGATTTCTTGAATGGATGGGAAGGGATAAGAATCTCTTACCGTCATGGAATTCAGCTTGCGGTAATCGACACACAGGCGGGTCGAGCCGTCCTTCTTTGGTGCCAAGACAACCGGGAAGGCCCATGGGCTCTTGGAGGGTCGAACCGCGCCAGTGGCGATCATCTCGTCTAAGGCCGCGTCGAGGAGGGCTCGCTTGGGAGCGCTGAGTGGGCGGGGGTTGCAGCGGTACGGTCGGGCGTCACCGGTGTCGATGCGATGCGTGAGGACGTCGGTCACGCCCGGCTTCTCTGTGAACATGTCGGAAAAAGGTCGTAACACCGTCTCGAGTTTCGCGCGCTGTGCTGGTGTCCCATTGAATGCCTGAATGGCTTGGAGGACTGGCTCAGGAAGCGTGCCTAGTGTGGTAGCTGCCGTCCGCGTATCTCCCATTCGGTCTGGTGCGTCGAACGGCAGGAACCCCGGCGTATCGCCAAGCCGGTAGCCGCCAGCGCTGATGTCGAGCAGCATACCAGTATCTGCAAGAAAGTCTCGACCGAGGATCATTTCTACCGACAAGCCCGCGAGGTAAAGAAATCGTTGCCGTTTTACGCATTCGTTGAAACTAACGCGTAAGCGGACTGCATCCCTGCTTTCTGCCGTTGCGCTGGATGCCATTTTTAGCTGGACCTTTGTCTTTCTGAATGTAACTTTCTTTTCCTTGCATCGGGCATAAAGTTTGTCACCGATGAGAGAAACGCCTGATCCTGTGTCTAACAAGGCAGTGAATGTTTGTCCGAGCCACTCTAACTCTTATTCGGGGTTCGGCACTCGGCAAGTTTTCCGAGCGGGAGACTGAAGGAACAAGATTGGTTTTACCAGGGGGCGTGGCCGCAGGCGGGTCGCTGTCTGGTTTCAGCGGCGCCGGCCGTTCTCGTTTCCCTGGTTCGGACGGCGGAAAGGGGCTTGGTTGTCTTGGGGGTTCGGCTGCCTCCAGGGTTCTTGTGCATCCCGAGGGCTTACGCGATAGTCGAATTGCCTCAAGGGTTCTTGTGCATCCCGAGGGCTTACGCGATAGTCGAATTGCCTCAAGGGTTCTTGTGCATCCCGAGGTCTTTCACGATAGTTTGTCTGCCTCAAGGGTTCTTGTGCATCCCGAGGTCTTTGACGGTAGTTGTGCTGCCTCCAGGGGTTGGGTGCATCCCGAGGTCTTACGCCGGTGACGAACCGGTTGTTGGGGCCAGGTGGGCGGTGTTGCTGCGGGTGTACCGCTGTTCGTGCGAAGGTGTGCGGGTCCAGAGCCCGCGTCACCGGACGGTCTGCAGGGTGCCGTTCGTGCGTCGCGGGACCACCCCAGGCGCAGCTGGGCTCCAGGGCAGCGTGTCGTGGTGGTGGGGGCACGTATTGAAGCTCGTGCAAGAGGCTTTCCTGGATAGAACGAGCGTTACGTGCGATTTCGTCGAGGCTGGCGTAACTACGTGCGTGCAAGTAGGGGCGGAAACGAGGGTGACATTGTCGCAGCACGCGCGCTACTCTGTCAGTCTCTGGAGTTTCAGGGCACGCCCGTTGGTACAGTACCTGAATTGCTCGAACGTATTCGAGCAGGCTTTCGTCGGGGTGCTGTGTCCGCAGATCTAGCTCCCGGAGGATACGCGACTCATACCCCGGCGGCAGGAACTCTTCACGAAATCGTTGTCGGAATGCGTCCCAGGACTGGAACGGCGACTGCAGCCTCCACCAGCAGGCCGCCGATCCTTGTAGTGCCAGCGGCAGGACTCGGTTCAGCATATAGGCATCGGACGCCCCGACTGCTGCTTTATATACTTGAAGGCGGTCGAGGTAGTCCGGAACAGATTGCCTGTCGTCGTAGCCGCGGTAGGTCGGGATAGCCGACTGCGGTCGTAGCAAGGTCGCAGCAGGGTCAGGGTCGTGGGTCAGCGTTAGGCGATTTACGACGGCGTCGCAGAGCGTGGCTACGCGTTCCAGAATAGTATCAGGCACCGGCGGAGGGGTTGGGCCTTCCAGAGTGGCCCCCGAACGCAGCGTCATGCGCTCCTTTTCCTGCTCAGACATAATGATCCCGACGGAGGGAGGTGACGCGACAATAAAAAATGAAAGAAAAGAAAACGAATGAACAAAGAAATGCGAACAGGAGCGCAAAAAAGTGTAGCAGATAACACTCACGTGATGGTCAGCGGCAAGCAAGGAAAGAGAAAAAAAGAAAACAGCCCTGGGTTCGAGTGGCACACCAACCAGCGGGCAGCAAAACCACGTTGGGCGCCAGATGCAGCGGTTTGGCCTTGCTGCTGCCCGTAGGGAGGTACGACACCCGGAATCCAGTTCAACAAGACAAGCGTTTATTACCTTTCGGCTTCCCAGCGGCGACTGCCGCTGGGCAGAGTTGGCCTGACTCTTATAGCGGGATGTGCGGTGCTTTCACGCCCTCTCCCCCTTGAGTGCGCGAGCGCCCCCACAAGGTTTAATGAAATAATAGATGTAAAGGCTAGTGCGAAGTAGACTTCTCCCATTAACGTACACACGTGAAAATTCATCCAAAGCTTTGAACGTTTTCTTCTCTATCTAGAAAAAAAGCCAACTTTTATTTCCGAGTTTCGCCGATGGGACAAGGCTTCGGGGACCCCTATAATGCCTTCCGGGACCTCAAAGGCGTCCGCGGACCCCCGTTGGAGAACCACTGCCTTACTGAACGGGAGCATTGCGTTTGGAAGAGGAGTGTTTCTGCAATGTTCTCATTCTGTGCACTTCTGTGCACTCTCAGAGGTGCGTGCACACCTACTTTCCCTCGGGACAAACCATAAGCCATTTACTGCAATGTGCTGAGCGGAATTAAGGAATAACGAAAAGCAAACCAAAAGTGCTCAATCCGGAAACGCGCGCAGAGAAGTAAGAGGTGATGCTCCTTGTCCCTGTGCAGAGTGTTTTTTTCAAGTCCAGTTTTTCAACGCATAATGTGTTAAAGGGATAGATTTCATGTGAAAAGTATGACTCTAAAACGTGGCGAAACCCGTTACACGTAGGCCAAAAAAGCATCAAGCATACGTAATATCCTGACAGATCAATGCCATGCTAAGCAAATAGAAGACCTATTACAGTCATGTATGTTTATTCGTCATCACCAATTTTCCAAGCGGCACAGCGGAAGCCGAATCCCCGAAACGTGCAATCCACCGCCGGTGCTTTTTGCTCTGCGCCGCGAGAAACGGGCGAACGGGATCTCAAGCACATATAATCGTACATATTACTCACGGGGCCATGCATGGTGGCAGGCGACCGTCGTCCCACGCAGCTGGCTCCAGCATGACAAAGTGTAGCTCGCAGAGTGATCTATGGATCCTGAGTGAATTTACACTAGTCTCAATTATTCTGATTAACCCGGTGAGCATGGGAGTGTATCGTGAGTGAAACAGATCCGAAACCACATGAGCTCTCCATAACCAGGCCTAACATGATTCATAACTCACGCATAATGCACGAACGAAACATGCTGTGCTCCCTAGGTTATTAAAATGATCAAGTGAATTCAAAATATTTGTTAGTGTGTCTGTGTGTGTGGGGGGGGGGGGAGGGGGGGGGGCATTACTATTTCAAAAGTCCGCTTTTTAGATACCAGTGAATGGCTCATCCCGTGCGAAAAAGAAAAATAAATGCACGGGCGTCTTTAGATTACAGAGCTGGCATCGATACTCGCCCACACTTTAAAAAAGGCTGGTGCGTTCACTTTTCTGAACAACATGCAGGTATCCACGGCCAACAAGCAACGGAGAGATGTTAGTAAAAGACAAAGCTCGAAATAGAATTGGGATTAGCCCCAAAAATGCCACGTCACGTGACAAAATGCCGTTTTTGTGTCGCGTGACTTTCTTGTGTCACGTTACGTTAGTGTCACGGCCGTCACGGAACCTCACGAAATGCCTAAGAATACTGTGCATTTACAATGCCTTCGGGATGACGCCGCCTTTCACTGTGACGTCATCTAGTATGCGTGCTTCGGGCAAAAAAATACAAAAACCCCGAAGCTGGCCTTGTAAATGTTGCTCATTTAATATTAGCGTGACTTTGATGTGTGCTCAACTACAGCCCATCCCAAAAAGACATTATTACAGGCATTTTTTTTTACTGCAAACATGAACGACGCATAGCCGAACACTCCTTCTGCACCCAAATGTAGTTCTAGCGGTCCAAAACAGACGCCAAAATTCCAGGAGTAACGGTTATCTTATTCAAAAGGTATAAGCGATTTTCTTCAAATTTCATTGAGAAAATGAGGCCCGTTCCTTGCAACTGAGGCCATTCAGCTCTATGTATTCGAAATAACGGGTACGTGGCTGTCGGCTCCGTCGACAGCCATGTTCCCGTTGAAATTTTAAGCTGGCTCGAACTGCAAGCCCTACAACTGGGCGAAGGATAAGGGTGCCGCGATGCATCATATATTTGTTCGGTAAAATAGACCATGGAAATTGTTTGGAGAAGCCCTGTATGTGCAGAAGATATGAAAACAACAGTAATCCCAACACGACAAAACAGTTTGACAACAAAATTTGTATAAATGTCTTGGTGTGATATTGTCACCAATGACAATTGATGAGGCGGCGAATGGCTGAAGGAAACTAAACGTTTAATGGGAGCGAAGTTGTGCCTCAACAAAATAGAAGGAGGCTAGCGTCGCAGGCGTTGATAGAGCCGTCACAACAGGATCGAGAGCTGGGGCGAGGCTAACTCATACGGCGAGGCGCAGTTTTTTTGAAACCTTCTCTGGTAGCCTAGAATATTCTGCTTCGACCTTTCTCGTACCTAAACAAGCTACACGGTTATTCAATTTTCTAGATTCTTCTACTTACATTAAGAGAAGGAAAAGGACGTACTGTGCCGGGAATCGAACTTGAGCAGCTTGCGTCTGAGCCCAGCGCGCCGCAGACTCAGCTACGTAGGCTTTTTTTTTTTTTGTCAGCGGAAGTAACAGCACTGCTAGGAGTATGGGCAGGTCGCGTTGCTTTTTACAGGTAACTATACATGTGGGTAAACACTAGACAGTTCTTTTATCGGCGGTGTAAAACCCTTGACATAATCTGAAATGCGCGTATGGTACGTCGGACTAGTGACTATCTCAAACACTCTACTCAGCATTTTGTATCTCAAATACTTTTGAAGTAGTATTGGTACCTGGCTAATACTTTTCGATCGAGAGTATTTGATATTGTATTTTAATCACATTTCTGAGTATTTTGTACTCAATATATCGAATACATTTCTGATATTCCGCCATTTTCTGAGTTTTACGGTATGTGCTGGCGTGGGCGTGGCGCGAGCAAACGTGAACATCATTGTGAGCTACAAAATCCTGTTGCAAGCTTTGATAACATAAAATTGAAAGAATAAAACACGGACAAGCAAGAAAGTGGTTGTCCTGTGCTTGTCCTCCGTGTTTTATTCTTTCCATTTTATGTATTCATGTTCAACCCGCTCGCCTTACCAGCCAAGCTCTGATAAGCTAGCGGTAACTTATGGGGAATTCCGCTGGTCGTTTTGGAGCGCGCCGGGATCGACTTTGTTGGAGCGCGACTATTTCACGGAACGATCGGGATCGAGACGGACGTGCACCACTCGTCGTTTTGAATCACCTCCACTCCAGATCTCGATCCGGATCCGAGAAAAGTCGTTCCGCCGATTTCGAAGGATTCGACAGGAAGCCAGCCTGGCCAGCCTTCGTCGTGCACGCGTGACTCCCATTCTCGCCGGGCATCCGCATCGGGAGAATTCCGTAATGGCCGCTCAAGAAGTGACGTCCGCTTCACTGTTGCTGCTTGTTGGTAACAGTTTGTCGTCAATTTGCTCGAGCAGCTCCTTCGGAAGCAGCGGCGCGACTAGCAGCGACGACGATGACTGCTTGTATGTCCCGCATAAATTCTGACTGTATTTTCGGACCTCTGCAGAAGAGGCCGAAAATCGAGACGTACTTTGGACACCGTTCACGATGTCACTGACACATCGCTTATCGACAAGTATCTTTCACATCATGATTAACTTTACTCATGCGTTGAACACGTGTTGTTAGCGCCGCGATTGCGAAAACCTGTGCTTCGAGATCCAGGACAACGGGAGGGGACTCCTGGAAGGCGAATGACGGGAAGGCATCCGCCGATCCCGGAAGGGTGGTCATGTCCAACTGGAGATCCGGAAGCGCAGCGACTCCGTTCGGATCGCGTGCTTCATCTCGGATCTGGTCTACTGATCCCAGCGCGCTCCAAAACGACCAGGGGAATTCGTCATTAGATTGAACTCGTGAAAACATCACTTTTGTGCCGATTGTGACTCATATTTTACCCCAAAGATCGTACAATGAGGGTGTTCCCCTCACCTTCCCAAAGCCGCGTTTTGTTTCCTAGAGATTACCGTAAAAAAATTCCTCAAACGAAAGGGGTAGTTTTACGAAAGTAAAGATTGCCACACTGAGGCGAAACGCGAAACAGGAAACGACCCTGGACAACAATGCATACTTCAGTGTCAAGAAAATACCAAATAGACGAAAGTGAGAAGTAAACACAAAAATAATACTTCTTTTTTGCTGCTTGTTGTGCTTTTGAACACGCTACGGCAGAACGTCAAGGTTTTTTTTGTTTTTGTTTTCTTTCTTTTTGTCGTCAGTCTGGCACTTATTGCCGTCGCGAACACTGTCTGAAAGCGAACATTGATAAGCAGAGAAGAGGACAGGAAACGAACTACGAGCAGGATGATCTCTAGAAATGCCAACAAAGCCTCCCCAACGTTGAGTGCCTTTCTGAACGCAACCTACGTGAAGAAGGTGTCGCACCTTCTTCACGTAGGTCGCGTTCAGTGCCATGGATATTATGTGGTCTCACTTTATTATCCATTCACTCATTTCATTTGTATCCTAAGTTTGTTTATAGTGAACTCCCTATATATGGTATATGGAGTGTAGTTAAACGATGCGTCAAAGGTGCGCCACAGGACGTGATATTCAGCAATGTCACTCTAACTGGAGCGACTTCTTTTCTTTTCTTTTATCGCAGACATTTTTTGTAACATATATCAGTGAAATCTTGCTCCTTGTAGTTGGACTGCATAAAAAAAACCTCAGATTTTTTTTATTTTTTGCTGTTATGTGTTGTGGCGTGCTATTAACATTTCGGCTAAACCAGATTTGCGCCAATGTAAAATTGTGTTTGTCACTGACGTCGAAACAACTTACGCAATGCGGAAGTACCTTCAGAAGAATGTGAGTTGCATTTATAAGTGCTTGTACTCAACTTAAGATACTTTACAATGAAAGTAACTTGAGTAGTACTTTATATAGTTTATGAATCAGGTACTTAGTAACTTAACTTAAATATTTCTGTCGAAATTTTTTTCCAACACTGGTATGAATACAATGATAATGCAATTAAAACTAAGGTGGAAGCGAGCTGGACAAGAATAGCGATAATAATCTCTGGAGAAAAGACAGAGGCGGATTTGGTTTAGTCGCGCATCAGTCGCCTAGCTTTGTTTTTAGATGTGTGCTTGTCATTCGTTCATTTTGTTCCCCTTCTCCAGGGATTATTATCTGTATGAATACGTTCGGCAGCTCAATGTTGTTATAACAAGAAAGAATCTAATATCCTGAAGCATAAACTATACAAAATTTCGAGCTGAAAAGAAGATTGCTTGACTTAACCTAGGTATGCCTATAATTATGTAATTTTAAAGCAAGACAATATAGAGGAGTTGTGTGAGGTAAACATCGATCTGTGTGGGAAACAAGCGCCCCTTAAGTTTGATCTCATTGCTATTAGCTTTGTCTCAGGCATACTCAACTTTGTATTGAGAAAACTTGGTTCGGCGTTTACGCTCCACACCTCGTCGTATCCCAGGAGAATCGTGCATCTGACCACAGCTTAGGAACGTTACATGCAAAGCCTCATTTTCTTGTTGTTGTCTTTTTAATTATTTTTACCGTATTCGAAGTAAACAGCAGTATTTTTTTGCAATTACAGAAACGACGGCTTGGATTGCTGTGTGCATAATCTACGATCAAGAATACACCACAATAAATCCTTATTATTCCACCCCTGAAGATTTTCGGGCCTATCTTGAAGTGCTCGTCAAAGCTGTAAGTTCTCGTAAAAGCTGCAACTAACAACTTTCAAACATCGTTTTTTTTCTTCATAATTTTAAACAAATGCGTTTGTGCACAGCCATACTAAAACTAAACTGCATAACAGATTGGGTCTATATAAAGATATGCCATGGTTGTATTTTCAGGCCGAGTTGCGTTTTCGAGATTTAGAAAACACCAAAATTATTCTGTCAGCTACGCGAATCGAAGAACACAAGGTACGTAACAATGAATACGTTTTCAACAAATAAAACCTCTATTTTTACTGGGTGGAGTACAAGAAACGAGATCCGCGTTTTCAGTGAATTTAATGAAAATAGGCGCAGCGCTATCCTCACGCTCCAGGTTGAAGAAAACTGGGCCAGTTGGTACTGATTAATAATGAAAAACAGAACGCAGAGAAAATAGGGACACAAGTAAGACAATAACAATATACGGGTCCGTGGCAGGAGGCCCTGGCAGGAGGCATCCGTGGCAGGAGGCAATCCGTGGCAGGAGGCAATCCGTGGCAGGAGGCAATCCGTGGCAGGAGGCATCACCCAGTCCACTCATGCGCCTCCGAATCCTCCAGAATATTACACTAAAGGCTGGGATAAGCTCTAAAAAAAAAAGTTAAGACTGCTGAGGGTTCCTACTCTGCAACGTTAGAGGCTTGTTAAGTTTAGCTTGAAATATTGGGGTATTCCACGTCAACGTTTTATGAGAAGCTTGTGAAGAGTTCTTTTCTTTTCACCCAGGTACTAATTTAGTTTACCCATAATAGGAAAACTAGTTGATTTTTTATTATAACAATATTTTTTCACCACTGGAACCTGAGAAGCACGTATACTAAAGTATAATATTACAAATATTGAAAACGTCGCTGCTAAATAATTAGTACTCCTGTAAAGATTCCACGGTTGGATAACCATGTTCAGTGGTTTGTTTTGGAATAGCATTAGCTAGCATTTTTTCAAGACTCTTAACGACAAAAAAATATTTATGCCGTAAAACTGGGCGGAATATGCAGCTTTATTACCTGCGTCCCAAAGGACTCCGTAGCAGGAGAGACGAATAAACAACAAACACCGACTTGCAGCATGCACACGAAGGTACCTTTGGCAGGCTTGTACTCTCCACGTGTTCGAGAACTAGGCACGACTGATTTCAAACCTGCCATAGCACGGTCGGGCTAAAGTAAAATGGCGCGCTTTCTTACGGCCTTCACGTAAGGGCTGCTTCCTCCTTGCCACCACTGCTCAGTAAGGTCGCTGCGATCTTACCACCCCCTACCCCTAGAGACACTGTATATATTTTTTAATTACCACTAAAGGCCCACAGGGGCATTACATAGAGTGGGGGGGGGGGTATATAGAATGTCTTCATAGTCACAGAATGTTGTAGTTGTATGAAAATATAAAAGGGAACGTAATAATTCTAACAGAGCTATATAACGCGTTACATGGTGCTTTGTCACGCACACCAGTGTGAAGTAAGTTCTAAGTCATTAAAAAGTAAAACAGAAGAAAGGTACAAGTGCTACCGAAAAAGAGTGTACATAGAAAACCTTATAGTAAAGACTTACTCAGCGATGATGAAATTGACGTGTGGAAACATAAAGGTACCAAACGTATACAATCTGCTTAGAAAATAAAAAATAAAATAGATTTGTAAGCACTGATAGAGAGAAGGCTAGATGGTAATGAATTCACATCTTGTAGACACAGAGATGGAGAACAATCTTGTAGACCCATCTAAGGGTCTAAAAGATTTAAAAACGGATTAAATGACACACACGTAAGAATGAAACCAACATGTCATGGTTTGTTTTCTGTGCGATTTCGCTTGCCGATTCATTCCAGTCGACTATGCTCCACAGAAGCGGGGAAAATTTATACAAGTTAGTTTCTGCGAAGGGACTATAACTTTGTTGGGGTGATCATGACGAGAAAAGATGCGGGCGAGGGTGGGGAATGACATTATTATCACGAAATTCAGTTGAAGAGTTGAAGAGTTTATGAAAATGCGATAGCCTAGCAAGATACCTTCATCGTAGGAAATAGTACGAAAAACAAACGAGGGACGAAAAAGAAACACACAGGACGAGCGCTGACTATCAACTGAAATATTTTAATAGGAAAACACATGAAAACGACCATTCATCTGTGGTAGTACACCCCCCGTCTGCGCATCACGAGACAATTCATACCAGCGTGACTGCACATGTTAAAAACGATAAAACGTGACATGATACTATCCCAAATACAAAAACGCCACCTCACTGTCCAGCAGTGCCAAAGACGGTTGGCTAACACAAGAGATTCCCGCCCTTTTTATTAGGTATGCCTCTAGTATCTCTCTAGGCACTTGGACCCTGTTCTTGAACAAAACTTCGGTGTCACTCAATCTTACAATCGCGACAATGCATTGCAAGATGAGAGTACGCACACCCTTCAATGAACTCTGGTGCTCTCTTAAACGGATTAAAGCCCCTTTATACGGAAAAGTAGCGGCATCCTTTGAAGAATGCAACCTGCCATCTTGGCCCGATCCAGGCGGCACTACAATCGATGCGCGAGTGTAAAAAAGCAAAACATGAAGATAAAAGGTAGCGCGTTAGAGGGGAGGGAGAAGGAATGCCTATGCTGTCGAAAATAACGTAGCGTATTGATAACATAAAATATTTGCTTCTATATTTGTAAATTTTTATATACAGTGTTTTATATAATACCAATATTTGTTGCCTTGCTCTTCATATTGTTTAGATAAGCAGCACAAACAAACGAAGGTACAGGAAAACAATACAAACCTGATACTAAATATTCGTAGAAAAACAGCGACCGTATACTCGGGGACAACTTTTCTAGGCAATGCAGTCAAAGGTGCGAGCACGCCTGCCATCTAGCGTTTTGAGCGCGGACCAAAGCTGTGTGCGCGCTCTCCTCCTCTGCTCAAAAATGCCAAGAAAATTTGTTCCTGAGCTTAGCAGTCCCCATTCAAATCAATACCACTGCTCTTCGGTAAAACAATCTAATAGTAACTTCAATTATTGCAACATTCTTGTTGTAGGGAAATGAGACACTACCTGTAATTGAAGATGTTTCGTCTGGTATGCCATATGTTGAATCTGACAAAACTATTCAAGAATTGACTAAACTAAGAGAAAGAAGGCCATTTTATTACAGCATCTGTGACGTTCTTCTGTTTATAACCGGGTAAGTTGCTTTTGGTGTAAACTATAACTTCACTGATACGACCCCCGTGACTTGAGTCATTCAACGAGTGAATCTGTATATTAAAGTTTATTTTTTTAGCCATTGATTCCTACACAAACACGCAGATAAAATGACACCACCGCGTGCTCCAGATAAATAAAATTCATGGACATGTGTTCCATTTTGGCTGTTCCTAATTCAAACAATCGGACATTTATAATATTACATAGACAACCCCTCTCCTTTCTGTCGATTGGGCGAGAGTGGACATAGAATGGTAGATGACCGCAACGATAACCAGGCTAATTAACTAAAAAACATTGCATTGACCTTTTTTTTAATAATGCCTTCAGTTCAATGGAACGTATACTTTTACTTCATAGGTAGGTTTCGTCGGTATAGGGAAGTGACATTGGCTATTGTGTAGCTATGAACTAGCAATACTGAGGTCATTGCCCTTCGTTTCCTGTGAACCTTTTGACTATCTTTTGTAGTCATCTGGAAACTGCAGCGAACCTTTGGGGCGTCTGCAAGTGACGAAAAATCTTTTGGTGGTTGAAAACTGTAAATTTTTTTTTTTTACAATTGCAAGAGTTTGGGAGGTTTCGTCGGTAGAGGCAAGCGACCTTGACCATTGTGTAGTTATGAACTAGCGATCCTTAGGGCGTTGTCTTCTGTTTCCTGTGAACCCTTTGACCATCATTTGTAGTCTTGAGTAAACTGCAACGAACTTTGAAACGTTTGAAAGTAAAGAAAAAAAAGAACTTTTGGGGTTGTAATTTGTAATTGTTTTATTTTTTTACGATTGCAAGCTGTTTTGGAGCTTTCGTCGGTAGAGGGAAGTGACATTGGCCATTGTGCAGTTATGAACTAGCGATTCTTAGGGCGTTGTCCTTTGCTTCATGCAAACCTTTTGACCATCTGTTGTAGTCGGTGTAAACTGTGTCGAACTTCGGGCCCTGTTCGATTGGATGGCGGTGTGAAGGTGGGGGTATAAAAGAAGTATCCTGAATAAACTTTAGTAGGGGTGTTCGAGACGTCTTGTGTTTGTCTCCTCTTTATAGCGCCCGTCTTGAGTCCAGTACGAGTGTTATAAGTTCACAATATCATTTGATTATTGTTATTTCCCCAATACATCTCATATATACTTAGCAATTTCCGAAATGTTTCTTGCATAATTTTTGCCATCACCGTTTATGCTATTCTCAAAGTCAATTAACTAAATGTTAATACAAAAATTGTCAAGTTATTGAAGAAAATGGAAACTAGAATCGTAGGTAATGAACATGTTCCTACCAGCACCAATAATTTTAAATGCCTTTACAGCCTGACCTGAAATTACTTTCTACTAAAACCGTTGTGCGTTGGTTCGATGGTTTTGAATAGCCAATAGCCGCCCTGAATGAACACGCCATGCTGCTCGAGTTAAGCATGCTGATATTGTCACGGGCGAAGCGACGAGACGGCGTTCGGTGAAGAAACCAAAGGTTTAAGAAGGCGAACTTGTGCCAAAACAAAGGGTTAAAAGAACAGGCGTCGTAAGCGAGCGAAGATGTCGGTGAAGAGGCAGAATACGGCGCTAGCGTAAGGCTGACTTCGGCTTGCCACGCGGAGCCCCTTTGTACGCGCATGGGCTTCTGGAACAATCGGCGTAGAAGGGTCGGCGCGTAGAACATTCTAACCTCGAATGATCAACACGGTTCTCGAGTTTACCAGAACATCACATTACAGTGTCAGCGGAAAAGAGTCCTCGCGGCAGGCATCGAACATTGGCTTTTGCGTGGAAGGCAAGCGCGATAACCGTTAGGCCACGAGCGCGCAGCCTATACGTTTGGTCAGCTGCGCGCGGGACAATATTGTCACGCGCCGGGTCGTGCAAGAAACACTCGGTCACGAAAATTCTGGAAGATTCGCGATTATTACTACTCGGGGAGTAACTTTTATCATTTCGTCCCAGTTTTTTGTTCTCGAAAGTGCCTGTTCATTATCACCCCGATCGCTTGATGTTCGCACTTTCTGGGCCGCTGTTTCGCAATGCTGACGCACACTAGACAAGGAGCTACCAGTGACCTTGTCGAGTAAGTGTCGCTCTCGCTCTCCTTACGCCGCCAAGTCCCGCCGACTGCTTTTTCTGCCGTCTCGATGCTCGTTCTTATTGTTTGTTTGGCACAAGTTCGCCAACTAAACTTTTTTTTTGGTTCATGGTTTCGCGTTTTTCGCCTTGCTCCGTGACATTTCTGATGGAGGTGCGGTGTACTGCATCCCATGAAGCGTACCCTTTGAGGCCTCGCAGCGCAAGCACAGTTCCCGGCTCAAGAAGACCGTCCGTGGAAACGGCCGAGCACCCGAGGAAGCCGCCGTGTTCAAGGATTGCCCCGGAAATTCGGTCCACTGCCGAAGAAGACCCACCAGTCAACGAAACGGACTATGAGCAGCCAGTCGTGGCAGACACCCGCCACCGCCTCCCGTCGTTTACCTTTCCGTCGCCCCTCAAACTCCAACGGCCTTTCAGGGCAGGATCTACGAAGACGTTTAAGACTGGCTCCAGGAATACGAAGGGTGGCGCTGCACAACCAATGGACTCTCTAATAGACTGTGGAGATCATCTATTTTTCCTCGAGGGAAGCGCAGGATGCTCGTTCAAAAACCATAAAGGTCGCTTACTGACTGGGAGGTCCTCAGGCAGAGCTGCGACAGTGCTTCGCAAACCAGCAACAACAAGAGCAACTCCAGTGTCCAGAACTCAGGACCGAACGAAAGCGCGGTGGGCTTTGTAGAGGGCGTTCTTCGGATATTACACCGTGCGGACCCCCTGCCGTAGAAGAAAAGAAACGGACGATCTTAATGCGGCGTCAAAGAGGTGATCTTGGTAGCCCGGTACGAAGCACGCCACCATGGTCGATGGCTTCGTAAAGGAGTCAACGAGTATCAAGCGGGCCTCAAGCCCGCGCCTTCGACTGCCAAAGACAGCTGAACGTCGCTGCCCTGCACCTGCTAGCCCCGATGTTGATTCCAGTTTCGCAGGAATGAAAGAGATGATCGGCGACGTCATCCGAGAAAGCTGGAAAAATGCCGCTGGCTGCCGGACGTCTTGCTCGCTCTCCGTCACCAGGCAGTCCGAGAGCGGTTTGATCCGGAGTTCAACCCGAGATGCCTCGACAGCATCGCAGCGCCCGAGGATCCGACATTGAGCTGGCCGTCATGACCTGACGACCGCCGCCTGCAACACGCCAATACCATCACCCGGTGCCCTGGCGGGAGAAGCTTCTACGCCGCATTACTGGCGGCGCACCGAGGAACAGCTCCGTACGTCCGGGCAGAACCCCGGGCGCCAAGGAAGATGGAAGTGTGGCGCACGGCTGACCGACGCCCGCTGTGCCACCACTGCGGGGAAGCCGACAACGAATGCCGCCGTTGCCCGTACCGGCAGCTGGAACTACTCGGATTCCACCCCGACGACCCGCGCCCACGCTACGGTGAGCGACCTTGGGAGATTTTCTCTACTTACGACCTCCAACCTCTCTGATGCTTGCACCTCGATATGGAATCCGGTCAACCTCACCACGAAGTCCAGCTTCACTAATGGATGGGCCCCGCTATGAAAGCCTTTCGCCCTCATCGGGAAATCTGGGGCAACCCCTAGAAGTGGAGTTTCCGAAGGCGACTGTCGAAAACACCACTAAGAACGTCGGAGGGCCCCACTTTGGTGACGACAATCATCGTAACAACGATTCTGCAATGCTGCCCAACAACCTCAACGTTGTCATCGACGGCTACGACGAGTCGGCACTCGTGGACACCGGAGCAGATTACTCTGTTTTAAGTGGAAAGCTTTCTCGCCACCTTCTGGAAGTCACGATGCCCTGGAACAGCCCACGAATACGCACCACCGAAGGACACCTCACCACGCCTGGTGGGGGGGGGGTCACTGATCGCGTCAAAATACACGGGGAAACCTGTCCAGTCAAGTTCGTCATCCTTCAGACTATGCGAGAGACGTCATCCTTGGTATGGGCTTTCTGTGTGAGTACAGTGTCGTGATCGACCTTGGACCAAAAAGGTTGACGCTGCGAAAGCCCGTCCTACCTTCGGAGGGATCCAAAACGACAACAGCAGTCGTCCGAGTCATTGCGGACCACGTGAACCTGCCGCCGCAGTCATGTGCTCTTGTGTCCGTCGCGACCGATGAAGTCACCGACGGCGAAGTCCTTTAGGAAGGCCACGCAGAACTATTTCGGGAGAGGAAAAGGCCCTCGCAAGGGGCGTAACAGATTTGCAGGATGGATGTACTGCGGTCCTTGTGACGAACCTTCGACAGGAGGCGCAGTACCTCACGAAAGTGCGCCGCTGTAGGACACGGTGAGGAAAGTCGGAACGCCGCCAAATTCGCCACGATCTTCGATGAACCCTCGCCACATCAGCCGTACAGTACATCGCCACCGAAGCTCGACGTTAACCCTGCTGAGTGCCACGGAACGACGACAGCTCAAAGACCTCCTCGCCGAATACAATGACTGCTTTGCGACGGCGTCGATAGTGCACCAACCAACAGTTGCGAAACATCGCATCGTTAACAAGAACGAAGCACTTCCTGTGCATCGACCGCCGTACCGAGTCTCCCCAAACGAAAGATAGGCGATTCATGAACAAGTACAAGAGATGCTCAACGACGACATCATTCAGCCTTTAAGCAGTCCGTGGGCCTCTCTAGTTGTACGGGTGAAAACTTAGGACGGAACGCTTCGATTCTGCATAGACTACCGGTGGCTCGACGCGGTGACGAAGAAAGACGCGTGTCCGCTCCACCACATCGAGGACACCCTGGACCGTCTGCTCCACTCCCTACACTGCTCGTCGATGGAACTGGAAGAGGGCTACTGGCAGATCGCAGTCGACGAACGGAACCGAGAGAAGACTACCTTCGTCACGCCCGATGGACTGTGCGCGAGTTCAAGGTGATGCCCTTCGGATTGTGCACGGCGCAAGCAACCTTCCAGCGTGTCATAGACAATGCACTGGCAGGTCCCAGCGGCAGAGTTGTCTCGTTTGCCTCGACGACGTCGTGGTATTCTCGGCCCACTTCTACGAGCACTTTTGACGCCTTCAAGTCGTTCTTCTAACAATTAGGACCGCCCGGACTCGCCCTCAAGCCGACGGTGAAGTGCCGATTCGCTTTTCGAATTCGAACTAAACTTTCTAGACCACGTTGTAAGCAACGAAGGTGTTTGTCCTGACCCTGAGAATACTCGCGGCGTAGCGGCATTTCTACCGCCCACTGACAATGAGGCCGTCCCAACATTTCCTGACTTTGCGCCGTACTATCGGCGATTCGTTTAGGATTTCGTCAAGCTTTTGGGCCACTAACGCACCTTACGAAAGACGCCTGAACTTTGAATGGGGTGGAGAAGAACAACTTGCATTCTACGAGCTAAAGCACCGACTCCAGTCGCCACCGATTTTTGGCCACTTCAACAAATCAGCCGCAACCGAAGTTCACACGGACGCCGGCGATACAGGAGTCGGAGCGGTAGTGGACCAAAGACAAGAGGGTGCAGAGCGCGCAATCGCATACGCTAATCGGACGTTGTCGAACGCGAAGCGACCGAGAAGTAATGTCTGGCCGTCGTCTGCGCTATCACAACATTCTGTACCTACTTGGTACAGTGGTAGTTTTCGAGACGTCACCGACCACCACCCGCTGTGCTGGTTAGCGAGCCTGAAGGACCCATCGGGACACCTCGCTCGATGGAGCCTATGGCTGCAGGGGTAACGACGTGACCGTAGTCTTGAAATCAGGCCGAAAACACAGCGATGCCAACAACTTGTTCAGAGCCCCCATCGAGTCAGCTACTGGCTGTGCCGAAGGCGACGACGACGACGATCGTTTTCTTGGCGCTGTGAGCGTTAACGGCATGGCAGCGCTCCAACCGGACGATCCTGAACTTCGCGCACTGATTGATCACTTAAAGGGACGAGGGGGAACAATTCTCCGTGCCTTTGAACGTTCCCCATCAACATTCGCCATCCGGCAAGGTATTGTCTACAAACCCAGCTTTGATGACAGCAACCCAAAGTGGCTCCTGGTAATCCCTACAAGTTCGCAAAGAGATCGTCCAAGCCTATCACGACGACCCGACGTCTAGGCACCTTGGCTACAGCAGGACTCTCGCAAGAATCCGAGAGAAGTACTTCTGGCGAGGCTTCCGAAGACTGTCCATCTCTACACACTATCGTGTCACGAGTGCCAGCAATGGAAGAAACCGCCGACGAAGCCAGCGGGCCTCCAGCAGCCGATCGCGCCCCTGACCGCACCATTCCAGCAGATTGGAATGTATCTACTTGGACCTTTTTCACCGTTCACGCAGGAAAACCGTTGGATAATCGTGGCAACTGATTATCTCACCCGGTACGCCGAGACAAAGCACTCCGTCGTGAACCGCCGTGGAAGTAGCCAAGTTCGTTGTTGAGTCTATCGTCCTCCGACACGGCGCCACCAAGTCCTAATTACGGACCGAGACTCATTGTTCATGGCGCTACTGACACAAGAGATACCCACCTGAGCCACACCGACCACCGCCGAACCACTTCATACCACGCACAGACCAACGGGCTGACGGGGCGACTGCAACAAAACAATCGCCGACATGATCTTGGTGGACGTGGAACACAAGACGTGGGATGAGGTGTTGCCCTACGTACCGTTTGCGTAAAACACGGAGGTGCAAGAAACCACTGGGATTACACCTTTTCAGCTGGTGCACGGCAGAAAGATGACGACGATGCTCAGCGCCATGCTGCCCGACGACCGGACGGAAATCGGCACCGACGACGCCCAGCTGGCCACGCAGTGGGTAGAAGAAGCCAGCACGTCAGCTAGCCCGCCTTCGGATAAAGGACCAGCAACGTGTCGACGTTTTGTCGATGTTTGCCGGTACAACCCTCGTCGCCGCGACGTGGAGTTCCAGCCCGGAGACAGGGGTAGATGTGACGCCCATTAGCCGCCGCGGCCTCAACAAGAAACTGCTAATACGTAACATCGGACCCTACAGGGTCATTTGCCGCCTTGGGGACCTGAACTACGAGGTGTCTCATCGACGGAACCCCACCATCATGGGCCGCCAGCCACAACCCCAAGTGATCCACGTAGTTCGACTTAAGCCGTTCAACGCGCGTTAGATTGTGACGCGGCATCTTTATTTTGTCTCTCCGCATTCTTTTTTTTTGCCATTTTTGTTTTTCTGGTGCTTTGCATCAGTAGGATGCGCTTTTAAAGAGGGGGGGGTAGGATAATGCCGGGCGCCGGCCGAGCAAGCAACACTCGTCACGGAATTCTAAAATATTCGTGTTTATTCCGACATGGGGCGTAACTTTTATCATTTCGTCCCAGTTTCTTATCTCGAAAGTGCCTCGTTCAACCTCACCCTGAACGCTCGATGCTTGAACCTCGGGGCCGAATTTTCGCGACGCCGACGCATATGATATAAGGAGCTACCCGTGGCCTTGCCGAGTCAGTCTCGCTCGCGCTTCCTGTTACACCGCCCGCTTTTTCTGCTGTCCCAACGCTCGTTCTTTATTTTGTTTGGTACAAGCTCACCGATTCAACCTTTCTTTTGAGTTTATATATTATCGTCTCTTCGCCTTACTCCATGACAATATTTACGCGCGTCTCGCGGCATGTTGGCCCTGTCTGACGCGTCCATCTTCCGGGCGAGAAAGACTCCCCCGGCACCCGTTGTTCTACACTCCTCCAGTCCCCAGGGCACCCTTGGCCACGTCAGTTCTTCCCATTGGCCAAGTCCCACGGATGCGTCGGTCCCATCTCGGGGGTGGGGTCACGTAACGTCAGGCGAAGCCAGTGTGGCCAGGGAAGGAGAAATAGGAAACGCGGGAAAGGGTTCTCACACTATCAACCCCCACCCCCTCCCACTCAAACCCGAGGGCTGGGGCCCGAGGGCTGGACGAGACGGCAGCGCGGCCCCGTGCATAGGAACACTAAAATTGCGCCAAGTCCTTTCCATCTTCTACTCTCCCCACACCATCCCACCTCAAACTTCGGTCCCGGCCGATTTCAGGAGCCGCTCCAAATTGCTTAGGATAGAGGTGAGCAGCCCGGTAGGGGGCGTGGACGTCAGGGCCAGCCGGGCATGGGGATGGGGAGCCTGGCCCCGAGCTCTGCAGCGTAGCGGAATACAGGTCGGGGCTCAGCCAACTCGGCCTCCCACGACCCTTCTACAGAGGGGATGTTACTTCACTTCCTAATAGCAAGTACGCCGGCGTGAGTCTAGTTGACTGGTTCGTGGACGTCCGTGTGGCAGAGCCCAACGCCGGAGGTGGGCGCCTCAGTATCTGTGTCTTTTGAGTGAGCGCCACAAACCGTGCATTCAGGTTGCGATTTACCCGCTCGGCGATGTTTGCCGCGGCGGGTGATAAGACTATTCTTCTTGTGTTGCTGATGTTGAGTGCCCTAAAAACTCCACAAAAACCCTGCTGGTGAAGATCGTCGCACTGTCCATAATAAGGATACAGGCAGCGAAAAGCGAGAGAACGTTTTCATCAGGCGGTCCCAGATCCTGGTGGATACCACTCGCGAAGAGGGAAGAGTTCAACTAACTTCGAGAAGTCGTCTGTAATAACCAGCAGGTACTGGTTTCCCGAGGATCCTCAAGGAATCAGCCCCATGATCTCGCCGGCAACTGGCTCCCACGGGCGCTGACTGACCAATATCATCGTGAGGCCGGGCGGTTTCCCGCACCTGGTTTTGCAACTTGGCATGTATGGCAGCTGCGAACGTATTGAAGGACGTCCCTCCTCATCCCAGGCCAGGTCACGACGCGGCACAATTTGTCATAACTTTACTGCCACTGCCACGGCCCACCAGGTTGGAGTGGGGAAATACCTCACGAGTTTCTTCCCCGGCTTCCGCGGAATTACGACTTGGAAAGGGGAGGCTGTGTCTGCATGCTCCTGCTTCTCGCCCATGTTCCCTGAAAAGTAATCATCATCGCACAACAGGTGCAAATCGAATGCGCGGTCGACCCCTGAGCCAGCGTCGCCGGTTCCTGCGGCCTTGCCGGCCAGCCTGTCCGACACCCGCCGGCAAAGCCCGTTCACCTGCTGGGCCTTGAACAACCCCCTCCTTCCTCACCCCCCCCCCCCCCCCCCCCCCCACCCCAAGCACGACGATACGCCAGGAAATTACCTGATCAGTGTTCCCTGCATTGCAGGTGTCCCCCTCTCAGTAGGGCACTCCAGCTCGGGTCTCCTCATCGCCTTAGGGATAGTTCCCGGGGATTGAACCGTCGTTTTCGCGGTGGTTGTCTGTCTGCTTCCACCGGTGCCCCCGAGGGGCATCTGCGACCGTGCTTGAAACTTCCCAGGATACTCGATGAATTAGGCGTACCTCTGGAGAATCAGCACATAGGGTGTCAGCACTTCCCGGACGGGTACTTTAACCCCGGAATTAAGGCCAGGGCTGGGTGATTCGTCTAATTGGTGAAGGCTGCACCGTCCAAGTACGGGTCGAATGTGTGCAGGGCACACTGACCGCAACGCCCTTTTTCTCTGTCGCGCTGTAGTTGTGTCTGCCAGACTGAACGTCCGACTTTCAAAGGCCTCGAGACATGGGTTCCCTCCACGCTCCTGGAGCTGACTGCGCTGATGCCATAGTCACTGGTATCAGTCTGCACCACAAAGCGGCGGTTGGGATCCGATAGGCTGAGGCTATCGTATCTCAACAGCAGAAGCCGTGGAATAAAATCACAGACGAAGCTGCACACATGATATTAACGGAAGAAGCAAGCCGCAAACGCAGCATAACGGAAAGCGCTTTTGGAATGCACTGTAGAACAATTTGTAGTTGGGCTAGTTGGTGAATGTTATCAAACATGATGGAAGGCGAAAGAAAACAGATCCAAGGAGGAAGACACACACACAAGCGGTATCAACCACATTTGAAAAGTGCAGAAACGAAATACAAATCTCGTCTCTGTCATCACGTCCACGAATGAACTTTGCAAAAGATCCACGCTCCTTCATCTATTCACAAGAACTTCTGAATATATTTTATTTCCATAATTTTTTTTACGTTTTTGTGCATAGATGACAAAACGTGGATCCAGCGGCCAAGCTCATGTGCGTAGAGGTAATAAAGTAAAGAGATTCGTTTTTTTGTTTTTACTTTTCAAATATAGTTGAGTGACGCCTGCTTGCGTGCGTTCTGCTTGTGTTCGTGTTTTTTTTGCGCCTACAGCATGCTTTATAATACTTTTTGGAAGCCGACAGCGCGTTACATAACCGAAGACGTCGTCGTTGTGCGTTCGAGCTCGCCGGTGACTTTTGTGCATATCCTCTTCTTCTGCTGCGTCTCGATGTTGTTCGTCGACTCTCAACCTACAAACACACGAAAGAACATCCAGAAAGGAACAACTGAATACCCGGAGTCAACACTCCATGCGGTTTCAACCTTTGAGCTCAATGGCGGCGGCAAGCGGCAGTCGAGCTCTGGGTCAAGGCAGTAGTTCGTTTCTTTGTTGTAGAAAATATATAAGCTTGCAATCACAACCTCAGAAACAAACAAAAAAAAGATATAGTGTTCTTCTTATTATTTAAAAATGCAAAGTTAAACAAACGGGTGAACTTAAAATTATATTTGGCAACATTTTGAGTACGGCAGTACGAGTGCCGCGTAGTTCCGATAGCGGACTTCCCGCAAAGAAAGAATTGTTTTTTTTAAATTTTCTTTATTGGACACAACACTGCAGCACAAATGATATATCATAAAAACACCTCTCCCCACTTCTTGTGGGCGAAACTAAAGTTTCCTCAATGTCATTTATCTCGTCAAACAAGTGCGGCCAATCGGGTGCAGTTTCAGCAGTACGGCAGTATGCAGACTGAACCTCGGTGACAACATCAAGGAAGTGCTTATATAGAGATATAATTTTGGGGTCGGTATGCCGGAATTCCACCCTAGTTTGCCAAATACTGAACAGTCCATGCAAAATGAAAACATTATATGATACATTGTCGCTCGTCTCAACTGGGGGTACAGAATAGTGTGTCGGGTTAATAAAACGTTTTTTTCAAGGTTCTTTGCAGAATGTCCCAAAAGAACACAGCGTCCCAACAGTGGATAAAGACGTGTTCAATGGTTTCGGGTGTTTTACAAGGAGGCAATGCACAGACCAAGGGACATGAATTACGTTTTCTCTTAGCCACGGTTTGACCGGCAGCGTGCCACTGTGCAACCTTAAAGAGAAATTACTTAGCAGCTGGTGGAACACACATCCTTTTCACGCTACAAAGTACATCTTGCCACGGACACTGGTTGCATTGCGAACGATACAAAGGTGCGGGAAAGGAGCTCAACCAGGTCTAGGCTGAGCTTTTTCTTCGTGACAGTTTTAAGGTATTCCATTCAAAAACGGGTTTGCACAAACAGTGTGGCCTCTTTCACCTCTTTCAAGTACTCTGAAAGACTTGGGGGCTCAGTACTATTGATTAGTCACCAGCATTGTCGGTAGGGCTTTGCCAGTCTCACTCTGGAATATATTTCGTAAAAACGGGTGGTTGTGGTCGCGCAGGAAGAAGTGCGAAACGAGCTTTCTAACAAAAAAGATACGAAAGAAATTGTCCCTTCTCAACCGTTCCAACCCGATTTCCAAATAAAAGTGCCGAATACCCTGTGGAACTTCTGGATGTTGACGCGCGGACATGACAAGACTGGCAAAATATACAATTCTTTGCTGCCAGACAAATATTTCAAACTGTAGTGTCAGCCGATCTTTCTGGAACGTGGACGAAAATGGCCGAAGCACCCGCCGAGAAGACGCCTCGCAGCCTGGTTGTGAGGGTGGACGATGACTGACCGGGGCGGCGTGCGCACCCGGCGTTTATTACTGCCATGATCAATGTTGCCTCCGAGCCTGTCGGCCATCGACGGGTGGACGAGAGAGCGCGCTTTATGCTTGTCACGTGTAAAGTCCCTATATCTAAGAAAAGCGGCGCATTCTCTCTCTCTTCCTCTAAAACCCTCCTTACCCCCACCTCTAACTTCCGGTTTGCGACGGAGGCGGCCTCTGGAATTTCCCAAGCGTCTCGACCACGTCTCGACGTCTCGGTCAGCTGAAGCGGTCGAGATGCCGATAGTGTGGACGTTTCTCGTCAGACAAGTGTGACAATGACCTCATTTAGATCCCGCATTAGTATCGGACCGTCCTGAAGCCGCTCTAGATTTGTTCGTCCAACCGCGGATCCCAAAATTGCTTTGGATAATCGTCCCTACCGAGTTGCATTAGGTCAGTGTCTCGTGAGTGTTCGGCTTCACAGCTGGAGCGGGCGAGTGGCCGATCGTGTGGATTTTTCTAGTGATATAAGTGTGGCAATGACCTCATTTATGCCTGCATTCGTATCCGATCGTCCCGGAGCCGCTCTAGATCTGTTCGTCCCACCGTGAATCCCGAAAGTACTTTCGATAATCGTCCCTGCCGAGTTGCGTTAGGTCAGTGTCTCGTGAGTGTTCGGCTTCATAGGAATTGCAAGTCGCTTTTAATCATCATATAAAACCGCCAAATTGCAATTCTATTCTCCACGATTTCAAATGATTGACTACTTTTTAATACGTGTACCTTGGCGATGCTGTCAGAGGGTTTGGCCTACGAGCGCTAAAAACAATTTGGCGGCCTAGAAAGCAAGATACTATTTTCTTTCTAATCGGCGAATTGTTGATGTGGTTGACACTGAGCTACTAGCACTTTTAAGCTGCCTGCAATACTAGTAATGACAAAAATCGCTAAGTATTTCTGTGCATGCTGTTAAGAATTTGCGACACCACGGGCCTTCGCTATGGGGACTACGCGGTGCCGCTACTTTTTCTAGCGTGTAATAAATACTATTTTCGTTATTTTATTTGATGAAACCGTTTTTAGAAAATGAAAACTCCGTTTTCGTTTAGTTTTGTTACTCCATAATTTTATCAGAGTGTCTGTATCTCTTCTGTTATTCGTTCATACTAAAACAAATCCAGGTTTAATTATGATTTACGCTGCTTATATCCCGGGCCGGCGTCCTGCTGCAGACTTAGAAACTAGCGCTCGGTTTCAGCACCTAGTTCTCGAGTCAAGCAACTGCCGATTATTTCAGTAAAAGGAAATGAGGCAAAAATAATTCAAATCACACCCAGAGAACGAGTGCAAAATAAGTGAATGCGAGATCAAAATCTCCATGAAAATACACAAGGACAGATGATGTTAAAAAGAACAAAATCAGTCACAATTTTATTTATTTCACAAAACTGCCAGCCAAGTAAAAGGCCACGGCAGAGCATTCACCAGAAGTAAAACACAGCTGAGCAACACACAACAAAGAGATCACAGAATAAAAAAAAAATGACACGGAGACACACCATACACAATCAAAATGCTTTTTTTAACACTTCACAAAATGTGCGGGTAGCTTTACTGACAGGTGCAATCACTTCACATATCATAAAATACTTCTGAAGCCCTTACACCTTCTTATGCTGTTGTTGGTACACGGTACACCTGTAGACAATAAATTGCACAAACCACTGGAAATAACATCGAGCTGCTTGATGAGACGGGTCTGCAGGTATCCGACTCAGATGCATACTAAAGATAAGATGCACAAGTGTGTTATATGCTGCAAGTTTGGCTCACCTTGTATGCTGGATCCACCAGTTTGCATTGCTGTCTGACACAAACTTGAACCTGTAGATGCCAATGAAGTGTGCATTCTACAAGAAAAGCTACCCCAACTCCCAGCAACACATTAAAACCAGGGGAAACACCAGAAAGATAAATCTTTAAAACTTTATCGAGAGTCCCTTGATTCATGCAGTCCCCTTCATAGTGGACTTTTCAAGACACTTAAGTTGATCCGCAACGAAAAGCACTTAAGTTCTAAATTGTAAATTGTTCTCTTCACGTTGCAACTGATACTCCGCATTGCGCCAATATCAGTTTAATCTGCATTGAATATAGTTCTTTTAGCTCTCTTGTTATTCATCAGTATACTGCAAAAAACCGGCATTCTGATGATACTGCCTGATACCAAGTGTAAACAGTGTGCCTGAAAAGAAAAAAAATAATATTACTTTAGTCTTGTTAAGTGGTAACAGTGAGACAATAAAATCGGATGTAAATAACAGTGTCTAACCGTCTGCAACTCTGTCAGGAAATAAACAGCAGTTGAGAATGAAGAACTCATCAAAGGCCGTTGCTGCAGGCAAATCATCCAGGACAAGCTGGAGGAAGCAAGGGCATGTAGGGCGCTGCTCAGATTCCTTTGCTCGGGGCAGCCATGGGATTCGGCAAGCAGACTTCTAGAATGAATAAATGAACAGAGACAACAGCCGCTGTAGGTGTGCCCTGGTCGACCTGGAGACAGAATCATTGAGCTAAACTCACCAGCAGCTGGGGGCTCCTGAACCAGGTTGCTCTGGGGAAGCAAGTTAGGTTCGGTACACTACCGCTTGAAACTTGCTGGGGGGCCTCAGCAGGACACACTCGCCTAGAATCCAACAAAGACGGCACCAGTGGCAGGTGAGCCCCAGCAGACTTGGATGATGGTATCGGACTGCCAAACTCACCAATAGCTGTGGTCACTGCGGCAGATTCCCTCAGAGGGAAAAGCTCCGCTTGGACCTTGCTGGGGGGCCCTTGGCGAGGACACACACTCCCAGAATGGACAGAGGCTGCCACTAGTGGTAGATAGGCCCTCGGTCGACCACGAAACAGTATCGGACAGCCAACCAGTATGAGAGCAGCTGCGGTTGCTGCATGAGTCTGTCCTGGGGATGATCGGTACTGTGGGCGCTCACCTAGTGGTGTACTATTCAGGCCTTGCTGGGGGTGCCTCGCGGACCTTAGGGAGGCAACCAAAGCAAACAAATGATACCGCACTTTTTGCAAAAGAGGCATCCAAAATCATCAGTTTGTGCATCGAATTTGCATCATAAAACTGGATGTAACGAGCCTCAATGAAGAAAAAAAAACATATATATATATTGTCAGATGTTGTGCATAGCACTTACATTTCCAGTTCCCTTCGCGGTGGTGGTTTACTCTCACGGTTGAAGCGAACGAAGGAAGCAGCTCGTTTGGGAGAGCATCTTTCCTCAATGTTTTGCTCCCCTTTGTTTTGCATGATTAGTGTTTTGAACTTGGATCGATACTGAAGTGGTCCTGTAATAGATTGAAGAGGTCGGTCTTCAGTTCGAGAGCACATCGTGTAACGCCACCTCAAACGCTCCGCTTCTGCTGATCCTAGGTTAGCCTGCCAAAGACCTGCACGTGAAGTTTGCGCAAGGTCGCCGCTGGCGCAAGCGTGCGGGGCTGATCTCACATGTTTTATTTGCTTGCGTATGCCGTTTCAATAAGACTACGAGCGAAGGAGACCCTATTGACGCTACGAGAGCGAACGCACCTTTGAGCGGCTATGGGCAACAACAACGCTCGTCCAGGGCTACGCTCGTCAGAGAAAACATACTCCTGCTTGTCGCACCGGCTGCGCTCGCACTTATATTGAAA
>JAZHYW010025645.1:0-34160 GCA_037355805.1 Ixodes ricinus | reverse complement strand
ACTAGAAATTAAATATTTTGTTCTGGTCTCTGACGTCCCTAATTGAGCACTGCGCGCGTTGCATTATGGGACGTCACAGACGTATGCACCAATTCAACCCCCGTCAAATGTAGCGGAAAAACTGAATTGTTGTGTATGTCTTTGACGTCCCTTGAGGCCACACTGCGTGCATTATGGGACATCACAGACAAATACATCAATTCAACTTCCCCGCTAAATTTAGTGGAGAAACTGAATTGGTCTGGAGGTCTGCTAAGTTCCATAATGCAACACTGCGAGCGTTGCGTTATGAGACGTCACAGTCCTATACATCAATTCAACTTCCCTGCCAAATGTCGCGGAGAAATTCAATTGGTGTGCAGGTCTGTGACGTCCCACTGGACCGACGCGTTGCATTTTGGGCTGAATTGGTGTTAGCGTCTGGCAACCTCAGTTTTTCCGCTATATCTAGCGGGGAAACTTAATTCGGCTTCACTTAATCCGGTTTCACGAAATCCGGAACCAGCCAAAGAACGTTTCATGTTGATAAATAAATAAAGAATAAATTTCCAGGGCCTCTTACGTTATCCTTAAGATGACTTGAAGGCGATAGCTCAAGCGCCGGTGCATTAAAGGGACACTGACAGAGTATTTATGCTCGCCGAGGTTTTTAGTTGTACGTGACATATGAGACCCGAACTATCCAGACCAGAATTTTCGGCTCGAAATTCGGCTTCTTTCCGCCCAAAAAACGCCGATCGAAAACTATTCGGTTTGAGTCGCGCTCACTTTCTTCTCCGTGTTCACGGGCCGTTTTCTAATGTTTAGACAAAACCACCAAATTTAATTGAAGTCGTGAATTATCGAAGGCACACACTCAGTATTAAAAAAAAGAAAAAAATTATGAAACCCATTTTTGTTGCTTCTAAAAAACTGCAAATACATTCATCAAAACAAAAAGGTTGCACAGACAGCCGGAAGCATTATGTGCGTTCACCGCGTAATTCTCAACATGCCGTCGTATCGCGTATTCTGGGAATAGCGGGCTAGACGGCGATGGCCGTGGACGACGGGCGTGAGACGTCTACTTGACAACTGTCGTTCGCAATACCGGCGAATTTGTCTTCATTCGAAAAAGAAATTTTTAACCGATCAAAGCAATTAGGATTCATTCCGTTAGACAAGCCGGGCCATCAAGCCGATTTGCACAAAAACATCGCCGAGTCGTCGCCCCTTCTCGCGGCTGAAGACATCCCTCGTCGTACGAACACGAATTTGTAAGAGCATGAAAAACGCGCAAACGCCAAGCACGAAACGCGTACTTCGAGTTGAATATGCATGCATACGATTTCTTTATTAGGTGCGAATGTGGCCAATCCGTGGTGCTGCCCTATTTTAAGCCTGGCGTGTGCCTCTGCTGAAGGGAAGATGGAAGCAAAACTTTCCGACCTACAGTCGACCGGCCGCATTGCTACGAACGAGGAGCTCCCCCTCGTTTGCCTGAACATTACGTTGTTAAAACTATTGTACTTCGAGCTCCACGATACAAAGGCGCTTTAATTAGCCAGCTTTATTTACTCAGTCATTCCTCTTAACGTGCTGAGTCATCCTTTGCAATGTGCTGAGTCATCATCTTAATTCGCTTAGTCATCAACTTTTAATTCGATTGAGTTCCTCTTACTTCACTTTAGTTCCTCTTAATTCTCTTTAATCCCTGTTAATTAGATTTGTGTCCTTAATTAGCTTTGATTACTTTTACTTCTCTTTAATTCCTTTTAATTCACTTTAATTCCTCTTGATTCACTTTAATTCCTCTGAATTCGCTTTATAGTCCTTGATTCCCATTGATTACTCTTACTTCTCTATGATTACTCTTAATTCACTTTATTTATTCATAATTCACTTTGTTTCCTCTTAATTCGCTTAGTCATCCTTCTTAATTTCACTGCCTCTATTCCGCCTGAGTGGTCATGTAGACGTTTTGGCACCTTTCGTGTCGCCGACGTGTTTTCGCTCGGACTTTGAAGGTCGACTGAACGATGAGTCATATAAGGCTTTCGCCTAATAAATTGTCGGGTTAGAGCCGTTCAAGTTCGAGAGTCAGGGTGAAGTGGTGGCTTTAAAGAGAGGGGTAGGGGGGGTGGGCATTTGAGAGCAGGGGAGGTGCGTGTTATGGCAATTGTTTTTAGAGATAAACTGAATGACAGCTTGACTAGTCTCTTCTAATCCTCAACGGGACGTGAGAAGGGGGTCATCTTCTTCTTTCCTGTTGGGGGTGAAACGGCGAGGAGGAAAACAAGGATAGGCGAGGGCGGCGTTCCTCTTTTCTGCGTGCTAGTCGGGCTTTAAAGAGAAGCCGAAGACCTGCTCGAGCAAATAGTAAAAGTTGTAATGTAGACACCTTAAAAAAAACGATTTATGTTTTCTTTTGACCTTATTAGCTGGGTCGTCGTAATAGCCGAACACAATTTCGGCGTAGACCAACACCGCCTAGAGCCAAGGCCTTAGCGCTTGGAAGCATGCCCTCACCAACGTCAGAAAGAGGAGGTGATCCTGGAAGTTGAGCTTCTCCTTAGGCTGCTTTGGGGATTTTCCACTTTTATGCTTTTTCTTTCTTTCGGATTCGACTTCCCGCTTCCGAAGTGGAAGGACGTATCGGAATGAGCTCCGTCGGAGCGGCATCAACGGCTGCTGGTAGCCGCGGTTTATCTGCTGAGCCGAGTAACAAAATATATAAGATAGTGCTGCCCCCGCTGCCATCAGGAGTTCACGCCCTAAATACTGTGTTTCTTCACGGCGATATCGACGCGCGGCCCTACCGCATCGAAGATTCTAAGGTTGGCATGTCGAAACCAGAGGTTCTAGGTGACATTGCCGCATGTGGGTCTTTACATTTGAGCCACGTGTGGATGGTGACCCTGAAGTCTTCATCTGCCAAGCAGAAGCTGGTGGCCGAAGGAACCATCGAGGCTAAAGGAAGACGCTGTCTCGTTACTGACCCGTAGAAAAACGAGGCGAGGATCAAACTTCACTGGATTTCCTTCCGCCTCCCGGACGACAATGTCAGAAGGGTCCTTGAGCTGTACGGGAAAGTGACAGAGGTCACAAGAGAGACCTGGCGCGTCAGTGACTTCGAAGGGGTCCAGTCTGTCACGATAATTGCGAGGCTAACTTTGAAGGAGGGAGTCACCGTAGAGCAGCTGCTGCACCAACTTTGGATGCCTGGCTGCACGGCACTCGTCCTGGCTCCGGGTGGTGCTCCGTTCAGCCTCAGGTGCCGAAGAACTGGCCACGTCAGGAGAGGGTGAAGTGAGCCCCGCTGCGACAGCTGTCGGCACTTCGGGCACACGACAAAGTACTGTAGGAGGACGTACGTCGACGTCGCTAACCTGGGGACGGTGGACGAAACCTCAGAGCTGCAGGTGTGAAGCCGAAGAAGCTGCAGGTGGCCCTTCCAAGGCCCCGTTCGCGTCGGAGCTTGCTCCAGATACTGCGGGTGTCACCGAACCTGTGGTCAGAGAGCCAGCACTAGGTTAACCCTCTTAAGATCAAGGGCAAGGCTAAGACTACTGGCGGCGCAAACCGGGCCCGGACGTCAGTGGTGGGGAAGAAGCTCAGAAGGACGACGAGCAAGATATGGAGGCCACGAGTGGCACTGCAAAAACACCACTAGGAACGGCACAAACCCAGGAGCTCGAACAGACGGACGGGCTTCAGGGGAGATTGGTCCAGAGGTTTCAGCTGATAACCAAGAGGGTCCGGTACCACGCAAGCCCGGGCGGTACAGGTGAAAGTCTGACAAGAAAGAACTCAACGCGAAAAAATACCAAAAATGTGATTGGAGGGTGCCCGTACTTTATCACTTAGGAAAAAAAACCACAAGTAAGAACGTTGTACTTTGTATTAGTGTATATACTGCAAAGCGTGTTCTGCCAATGTCTTACTCTCACTGCGTTTTAACCTTCCTCCCTTGCGTGACTTGGTCTACTTCAGTGCGATCCGAATGGCTCTTAGTTTTGCTACTTTGAATGTTCGGGGGTTGTCCTCGAGAAAGAAGCAATACCAACTGCAACGTCTGTTGGCAGACAGAGCAGCCGGATTTTCCTGCGGTACAAGAGCCTAAAATGGAAGCGGAGGATAATAATCGCCAGAGCGCTGAGTCTTTATCTGGGGCGATACGAGGTAAGCGTGAGTCATGCTGTGGGCTTTTCGGCGGGCTGTTTTCTTTCTTCTAAAAAGTCGTCGAAATATGAAAACCTGCAAGTAGTCTTTGATGAGTGCGGGCGTTTCATTTTTTGCGATTTCATATTGTCAGAAGTGCAATGGCGCTTGATGTACATTTATGCACCTACTACTGCGAAAGACAGCGAGGTGTTTTTTCAATTTTTGCGCAGTTATGCGGAGTGCGACAAAAGTGTCGTTCTCATGGGCGACTTTAATTGTGTGTGTGGCGAACGAGAGAGAACCGCGCAGACAGCGTAAAGGGACAGTAGTTCTAGCGTTTTGAAAGAAATTGTCGGATCGTGTGGACTTGAGGACGTTGATGCGTTGTGCAGTAGAAGGCACGACTTTAGGTATACCCATTTTTAAAATGCATCACACGCCTGCTTAGACCGTATCTATGTTCCAGTCGGCGTTCAGCGAGCATCGCACGACAATCGCGTTAAGCTCATTTTTTACTGACCATTGCTTTGTTAGTGTCAAGGTTGGAAGGAAAGAAAACCCTACTTCTAGATTTAACTGGAGGTTCTGGAAACTAAACCGAAGGCTCCTAACCGATAAACAGTTCGCTGATAGTGTCCGTGAGCTGTTGTGCACTATCGCCAAAGAGAGACCGCCATCAGCGAAGCTTTGGAGGTTTTTAAAGACGACGTTAAAATAGCCGTGGTAGAACGGGCGAGTAACATTACCTTTCAAAGTCAAGCTCGCGAAAGGGCATTGAAGCGGCATTTGAATACTCTTTGCCTAGCAGAGTGTGAACAACCGGCACGAGTGACGAGGATATTCGGTATATTAAATCAGAGCCTGTGGGGTTCTCTATGGAGGTCGCTCTACTAATAATCGCCGCCCGATCGGTGTGCGTTTCGCTCGTCGCCCAGGGAGTGACATAACACAACGAGAAGACAGCGAATGGATTTCCAGTACCTCCCGGTTTCCCGTCGTCAAGAGCCGGCAGTCCACACACGCCGACCCTTGTTGTCGCCCGTCGATCAGAGCTCGCAGTCGGAGTCCGTGTCCAGGCCTGCGGATCGCCCTTCCCACGCCAGTGCTGCGTAGGCTGGCTGTCCAGGGCTATCACAGCCCGAGTCTCGCTGCGGAAACACTCCGGTATCGTCGTGGCCTAGGCCAGATGGCCAGGGCTCGCCGTTTTCACCAGTCCGTCTCCAAACCTTGCTGGTGGACCGCTCCGGGGTTCGCCATGGGCAGACCAGGCAGCCCGGCCCCGTCGTTCCTGCCCAGCTTCAGCCTCGCTCAGCACGAACCGTCTCGCGCCAGCTCGTGAATTCTCCGCCGACCGCCTGTCACCTGCCCTCTGCCTCGTCTTTCACCCTCGGCTCCCACATTTCCCCCCCTCAAGGTCCGGACTTCGGGGGACTTCATGAGCCTCAGGGAGCCGCTGGGCTTCATGGGCGGCCGCTGCTGCTGTTGCCTGAGTGGCCACGTTGCAGCGTCTGAAAGCGGCGTAGGTGGTGGTGGCTAGCGAAGCCGGCAGACAATGCTGACCTGTCTGTCGCTCGCTGTCCCATTCACCGCGATGCAGCAGGGGCCTGCTCTAAGTTGTTCCAGCCGACGCGGACGGACCTGCCCCGTTCCGTTTAGAGGTCGCAGCGGGCTTAGAACCGCCCGCCTGAACCGTTCGTCAGACCGAAACACTGTCAGCCACCCTGAGCACTTGAGAAAACGAATGGGCCCGTCTTCTCTCCCGGTGGGCTTCTTGGGTTACGCCGTCTATGGCCGTCTTTCTCAGAATATATTCTGCGCAGGACAATGTGTTAAAACAACACACAACAAACAAATACTCTGCCGCAGACTGTGTCAGTGGCCATAGCCTCTACCGCCAAATTGCTTGCCGACGGGTTCGTGTACCATGCGGCTAACTCAGCAAGTCCGCATCCCAGAGCTCCCTCCTGGGTCGCCAAGAACAGGAGATTTCTTGCGTCCTACCGCATTCTCATGTTATACATCTTCCCCATTGCGACGACGGTAGTACCCCTTCAAGTCAGTGATGCGAACCGGGCAAGCCTCCTCGTTTGTATCTTGCCCAGTAAGCCTAGAGGTAAGACACGACGCTCACGTGTTTATACCTCGGGTGCCTTTCTCACCCTGGAGCAAGCGATGTGGCAAAACCTCTAGCTGCGTTGCTCAACGCGTGCGTCTCCTTCAGAACATGTAAGGATGGTGTAAACCTAGTACATCTTTTGCGCAAGCGAAGTGATCCAAAGCCTGTGGCGGGATGGCCATATACTATACCCGCGTTCCGCAACGGCTACATATACCATGTGCTACTCGATGTAAGTGTCAGCGTCCCGTTCCGCCCACGTGCATACGAGCTCTAGGGACTGATCGGTCCTCGGAGAGGCGGCAGCTCAGCGACCAAGCCCGCTTCAATCGTTCACGCCTCAAGGCAAGCTGGACAGCTACAAGCCACCGAAATGTCTACCGCCTCACCCCCGGCCAGGTCGTGACGCGACATAACTTATTAAAAGTCTTGCTGTCACTGCCACGACCGACCAGAGTGAAGTCGAGAAACTATACTATAAATCGCCTCTGCCCTTCGTGGATTGTTGGGCTGACGAGAAGCAACTAGCCGTCTTGGCCCATCAGTTATAAATCACGGTGCGCATTAACTCGCCTGCCAGCGTTCCCGGTGTCAACCGCAATTTCAGCCAGTTTACCCGCTCCCGCTGACAATCTCGTCCGCCAGTGTTCCCGGTGCCGACTGCCATTCCCGCAATCTTTCCCTTTCCGACACCCACTGACGAAAACCGACCTGCACCCGTGTCCTCGACAAGAGCTTACTTGCCTACCGCATCACCCCAAGCCGAAATCCTAAATCTGCAATGAATCCTGGCTGTTTTCCCTCCTGCCAGTCGTTATCATGCCCTCCAGCGAACATGCCGTGGCACTCCTCTGCCTCCGCAGACGACGTTTTTACATATTTTTTTACATTTTACATCGTCTTCCCCCCGGTTGCCTCACCTCCTGCCAACCACCATTCTGGGGTACCCGAGAAAACGTGTCCGAAACCTCGTCCTTTGATCCCTTTAAGTACTCGATTCGAGGAGACACCTGCTGAGCTCTGCTGTGAGACAAGTCGCCGAAATTCCAACATAATTTATCTCAACGGGTATCGTAAGCGTTAGTGAACAACCCGGTCAACGAATCTGTGGGACTCCCTGGGGACGACTAGAAGCATTGAGGCTTACCGAACGGGCCCCACTTTGGATGCGCCATTTTAATGTGGGTTTCTTTATATGGGATCCCTCTACTAATAATCGCCGCCCGATCGGCATGCGTTTCGCTCGTCACCCAGGAAGTGACATAACACAACGGGAAGACAGCGAACGGGTTTGCAGTACCACCCGGTTGCCCGTCGTCGAGAGCCGGCAGTCCAGACACGCCGACCCTTGTTATCGCCCGTCGATCAGAGCTCGCAGTCGGAGTCCGTGTCCAGGCCTGCGGATCGCTTTTCCCACGCCAGTGCTGCGTAGGCTTGCTGTCCAGGGCTATCACAGCCCGAGTCTCGCTGCGGAACCACCCCGGGATCGTCGTGGCCGTGGCCAGATGGCCAGGGCTCGCCGTTTCCACCGGTCTTGCTTCAGACCTCGCTGGTGGACCGCTCCGGGGTTCGCCATGGGCCAGGCCGGGCAGCCCGGCCCCGTCGTTCCTGCCATAGAGTTATTATAATGTACGCTAGAGGTTCAACTGGCGCTAGTGTCTATGCGACTTCCGTGACGCAAATTGAAGCAGACAGCAACCAGTCTACTTTTGCGGTGCTCCTGTGCATTCCTATGGGAAAACGCGCGTGCATTTTGCCTCTTCGCCGAAAAATAACACGGAACACTTTGGTTATTTGGGTCGTACCGAATAGTATGTACCTTGATTAACACTGTGAAAGTGTAATTGCTTTAGTTAGCGCATTTTTCTTCATCAGTGAACGATGTTTAACTTCGCTACATTTCAGTCCCAAACGTGTGTTCCGCAGCAGGTGTGTAAAAACAAGCGACGATTCAAAGCAAAATTACAATCGAAAGGAATATAGAGTGTGTTCAAGGCTCGCCAGCATTCCGGTGACGCTTATATATTGATAATATGCCAGTCCTGTCACTATATGAAAATGACCCCGTCGTGCATGAGCGGATAAAAACATTCAAAACGTAGAGAATAAAGTCCGTGGGCTATGAAAGGTGTCTCTTCGTATTGTTTTCTCTGCCGGGCAGCTTTTATCGGACACTTGTTCTCAAAGATTTCGAGCGTGCGGGTGATATCTTGAACGTAGAACAAGCAGCTTCGCTCAGAGCAGAAAGAATAAAGCGGTACTTATTTAAAATCGGAATAGATTACGTGGCCTTCAATTTATTTTGATCCTACATGCACGTGTAGTTACTGATCCAGTGTTACTCCGTAGTTCTTGCCGTCTTTCTTAATTTCCAGATGTTCTTCGTTCGTTTGGCACGTATATATCCCCCACGCTGAAAAGCGCCGACGTCGTGTTCGCGCTAACAGTGTCCGACAGTGCACAAAAATACACGTACGAAGCCGTTTTAGCACCGTTTTTAATGCGACGAATTTTAAAGAAAAACGCCGCAACTGACCAATTATTTCGTCGGCCTGACTGAGAAATGTTCCAAGCTACCTAGTACGTACGAATTATTTGGGATATTTGCTCTTATGATCGAGCGCAGGGAGAAAATTCACTCACTTTTTCCCATAGAAATGCATTACCGGAAGTCAATTTTGGACTGGTTGCTGTCTGCTTCAATTTGCGTCAGCACACTAGCGCCAGTTGAACCTCTAGCGTACATTATAATAACTCTATGGTTCCTGCCCAGCTTCAGCTTCGCTCAGCACGGACCGTCTCGCGCCATCTCGTGACTTCTCCGCCGACCGCCTGTCACGTGTCATGCACGGACACTTGTCCGTGCATGACACTTGTGCACGGACACTTCCACGCACAAGTGTCATGCACGGACGCTCGTGCCGTGGAAGTAAAGGCCCCTACGCACAGTTGCGTTTGAGAGCGTTTGACTGCGTTGCGTCGAGAAACGAAAGCGAGTCACCGGCACATCTGTGCTTCGTATGAAGCGTGGAATCCAATTCAAGGAATTGCTTGGCACGCGATAAAATAAGTATGGATGTCCTGCGTTCTCGCAGTCGCAACGCAGTGAAACGCTCTCAAACGGAACTGTGCGTCAGGGCCTTAAGTCGTTCAAACGGCCTGCTCCTGCTCGTGCTTGTGGCATCGGCGTCGCTCCCAATTACGGGTGGGTGCGGAGTACGCGCTCTCGTCAAGTGTTGCGTACGTGCTCGCGTACCATACTTTGTTTCGCACAGATAGCTTGCAACGCTGCCGCAGCTGCGGACCCGAGCATTGGGCTGTATCTATACTCCGTTTCAATATAAGTGCGAGCGCAGCCAGTGCGACAAGCAGGAGTATGTTTTCTCTGACGACGCTCTTACTGGACGAGCGTGTGTGCTTAGCCCGCTCAAAGTGCGTTCGCTCTCGTAGCGTCAATAGGGTCTCCTTCGCTCGTAGTCTTATTGAAACGAAAAACGCAAGCAAATAAAACATTTGAGATCAACCCCACACTCGCGCCAGCAGCTTTGACAGCGCGCAAACTTCACGTGCAGGTCTTTGGCAGGCTAACCTAGGATCTGCAGAAACGGGCGTTTGAGGTGGCGTTACACGATGTGCTCTCGACTAAAGTCCGATCTCTTCAATCTATTACAGGACCACTTCAGTATCGACCAATTCAAAACACTAATCATGCAAAACAAAGGAGAGCAAAAAATTGAGGAAAGATGCTCTCCCAAACATTTCTTTTTTCGTTACCTTCAACCATGAGAGTAAACCACCACTGCAAGGGAACTGGAAATGTAAATGGTATGTACAACATCTCACAAAATATATATATTTTTTTCTTCAGTGAGACACGTTACATCAGTTTTATGATACAAATTCGATGCACAAACTGATGATTTTGGATGCCTCTTTTACAAAATGCAGTTCCATTTGTTTGTTTTGGTTGCCTCCCTAAAGTCCCCGAGGCACCCCCAGCAAAACCTGAATAGTACACCACAAGGTAGTGCCCACAGTACTGAAACATCCCCAGGACAGACTGCTGCAGCAACCGCAGCTGCTCTTTAGTTTGGCTGTCCGATACTGTTTCGTGGTCGACCGAGGCCTATCTACCACTAGTGCCATCTCTGTCCATTCTAGGAGTGTGTGTCCTCCCGAGGGCCCCCAGCAAGGTCCAAGCGGAGCTTTTCCCTCGGGGCAATCTGCCGCAGTGACCACAGCTGTTGGTGAGTTTGGCAGTCCGATACTCATTTCCAGGTCAACTGAGGCTCACCTACCACTAGTGCCGTCTTTGTTGATTCTAGGCGAGTGTGTCCTCCTGAGGCCCCCCAGCAAGTTCCAAGCGGTGCTGTACCGAACCTAACTTTCCCAGCTTCCCCAGAGCAGCCTGGTTCGGCAACCCCCCCTCCCCCAGCTGCTGGTGAGTTTAGCACAATGATACTGTTTCCAGGTCGACCGAGGCACACCTACAACGACTGTTGTCTCTGTTCATTTATTCATTCTAGAAGTGTGTGCCGTCCCATGGCTGCCCGAGCAAGGTCTGAGCAGCGCCCTACAGGCCCTTGCTTCTCCAGCTTGTCCTGGACAGATTGCCGCAGCAACAGCTGATGAGTTTTCATTTTCGACTGCTGTTTATTTCCTGGCAGAGTGCAGACAGTTACACACTGTTACTTACATCCGATCTTATTGTCTCACTGTTAGCCACTTAACAAGACTAAAGTAATAATCTTTTTTTTTCTTTTTCAGGCACACTGTTTACACTTGGTATCAGGCAGTATCATCAGAATGCCAGTTTTTCTGGTGTACTGATGAATAACAAAGAGCTACAAAGAACTATATTCAATGCAGATAAAACTGATATTGGCGCAATGACAGGAGTATCAGTTGCAACGTGAAGAGAACAATTTACAATTTGGACTTAAGCGCTTTCTCGTTGCAGATCAACTTAAGTGTCTCGAAAAGTCCACTATGAAGGGGACTGCATGGATTAAAGGGATCCTCGAGAAAGTTTTTAAGATTCATCTTTCTTGTGTTTCCCCTGGTTTCAATGTGATACTGGGGAATTGGGGTAGCTTTTGCCTGTAGAATGCACACTTCATTGGCATCTACAGGACTTCAAGTTTGTGTCAGACATAATGCACAAGCTGATGGATTCTTTAGCATACAAGGTGAGCCAAACTTGCAGCATATAACACACTCGTGCATCCTTATCTTAAGTATGCATCTGAAGTCGGATACCTGCAGACCCGTCTCATCAAGCAGCTCGATGTTTAATTCCATGTGGTTTGTACAATTTATTGTCTACAGGTGTACCGTACCAGTAACAGCATTAGAAGGTGTAAGGGCTTTAGAAGTATTTTATGATATGTAAAAGTGACTGCACCTGTCAGTAAAGCTACCCGCACATTTGTGAAGTGTTAAGAAAGCATTTTGATTGTGTATGGTGTGTCTCCGTGTCATTTATCTTTTTTTCATTCTGTGATCTCTTTTGTTATGTACTCAGCATGTGTTCTACTTGTAGTGAATGCTCCTGCCGTGGCCTTTTACTTGGCTGGCAGTTTTGTGAAATAAATAAAATTGTGACTTTGATTTTGTTCTTTTTAACATCATCTGTGCTTGTGTATTTTCATGGAGATTTTGATCTCGCATTCACTTATTTTGCATTGTTCTCTGGGTGTGATTTGAATTATTTTTGCCTCATTTCCTTTTACTGAAATAACCAGCAATTGCTTGACTCGAGAACTAGGTGCTGAAACCGAGCGCTAGTTTCCAAGTCTGCACCAGGACGCCGGCCCAGGAGTCTAAAAGCAGCGTAAATCGTAATTAAACCTGGATTTTTTTAGTATGAACGAATAACAGAAAAGATACAGACACTGATAAAATTACGGAGTAACAAAACTAAACGAAAACGGAGTTTTCATTTCTAAAAACGGTTTCATCAAATAAAATAACGAAAATAGTATTTATTATACGCTCGGAAAAGTAGCGGCACCGCGTAGCCCCGTAGCGAAAGGCCCGTGGTGTCGCAAATTTTTACAGCATGCACAGAAATACGTAGCGATTTTTATCATTACTAGTACTGCAGGCAGCTTAAAAGTGCTAGCTTAGCGTCAACCACATCAACACTTCCCCGATTAGAAAGAAAATAGTATCTTGCTTTCTAGGCCGCCAAATTGTTTTTAGCGCCCGTAGGCCAAACCCTCCCGAAAGCTCGCCAAGGACACGTATTAAAAAGTAGTCAATCATTTGAAATCGTGGAGAATAAAATTGCAATTTGGCGGTTTTATATGATGATTAAAAACGACTTGCAATTCCTGTGAAGCCGAACACTCACGAGACACTGACCTAATGCAACTCGGTAGGGACGATTATCCAAAGTACTTTCGGGATGCACGGTTGGACGAACAGATCTAGAGCGGCTCCAGGACGGTCGGATACGAATGCAGGCTCTAAATGAGGTCATTGCCACACTTATATGACGAGAAAAGTCCACACGATCGGCAACTCGCCCGCTCCAGCTGTGAAGCCGAACACTCACGAGACACTGACCTAATGCAACTCGGTAGGGACGATTATCCAAAGCACTTTTGGGATCCGCGGTTGGACGAACAGATCTAGAGCGGCTTCAGGACGGTCCGATACGAATGCGGGCTCTAAATGAGGTCATTGTCACACTTGTCTGACGAGAAAAGTCCACACGATCGGCATCTCGACCGCTTCAGCTGACCGAGACGTCGAGACGCTTGGGAAATTCCAGAGGGCGCCTCCGTCGCAAACCGGAAGTTAGAGGTGGGGTAAGGAGGGTTTTTAGAGGAGAAGGAAAGAGAATGCGCCACTTTTCCCAGATACAGGGACTTTACACGTGACAAGCATAAAGCGCGCTCTCTCGTCCACCCGTCGATGGCCGACAGGCTCGGAGGGCAACATTGATCATGGCAGTAATAAACGCCGGGTGCGCACGCCGCCCCGGTCAGTCATCGTCCACCCTCACAACCAGGCTGCGAGGCGTCTCTTCTCGGCGGGTGCTTCGGCCATTTTCGTCCACGTTCAGAAAGATCGGCTGACACTACAGTTTGAAATATTTGTCTGGCAGCAAAAGAATTGTATATTTTGCCAGTCTTGTCATGTCCGCGCGTCAACATCCAGAAGTTCCACAGGGTATTCGGCACTTTTATTTGGAAATCGGGTTGGGAACGGTTGAGAAGGGGACAATTTCTTTCGATATCTTTTTTGTTAGAAAGCTCGTTTTCGCACTTCTTCCTGCGCGACCACAACCACCCGTTTTTACGAAATATATTCCAGAGTGAGAGCTGGCAAAGCCCCCTACCGACAATGCTGGTGACTAATCAATAGTACTGAGCCCCCAAGTCTTTCAGAGTACTTGAAAGAGGTGAAAGAGGCCACACTGTTTGTGCAAACCACGTTTTTGAATGGAATACCTTAAAACTGTCACGAAGAAAAAGCTCAGCCTAGACCTGGTTGAGCTCACTTTCCCCGCACCTTTGTATCGTTCGCAATGCAACCAGAGTGTCCGTGGCAAGATGTACTTTGTAGCGTAGAAAAGGATGTGTGTTCCACCAGCTGCTAAGTAATTTCTCTTTAAAGTTGCACAGTGGCACGCTGCCGGTCAAACCGTGGCTAAGAGAAAACGTAATTCATGTCCCTTGGTCTGTGCATTTGCCTCCTGTTGTCAAAACACCCGGAAACCATTGAACACGTCTTTATCCACTGTTGGGACGCTGTGTTCTTTTGGGACATTCTGCAAGAAGACGCTTGAAAAAAAGACGTTTTGTTAGCCACGACACACTATTCTGTACGCTCCCAGTTGAGACGAGCGACAATGTATCATATAATGTTTTCATTTTGCATGGACTGTTCAGTATTTGGCAAACTAGGGTGGAATTCCGGCATGCCGACCCCAAAATTATATCTCCCTATATAAGCACTTCCTTGATGTTGTCACCGAGGTTCAGTCTGCGTACTGCTGCGTACTGCTGAAACTGCACCCGATTGGCCGCACTTGTTTGACGAGATAAATGACATTGGGAAACTTTAGTTTCGCCCACAAGAAGTGGGGAGAGGTGTTTTTATGATATATCATTTGTGCTGCAGTGTTGTGTCCAATAAAAGAAAATTTAAAAAAAACAATTCTTTCTTTGCGGGAAGTCCGCTATCGGAACTACGCGGCACTCGTACTGCCGTACTCAAAATGTTGCCAAATATAATTTTAAGTTCACCCGTTTGTTTAACTTTGCATTTTTTAAATAATAAGAAGAACACTATATCTTTTTTTTGTTTGTTTCTGAGGTTGTGATTGCAAGCTTATATATTTTCTACAACAAAAGAAACGAAACTACTGCCTTCGACCCAGAGCTCGACTGCCGCTTGCCGCCGCCGTTGAGCTCAAAGGTTGAAACCGCATGGAGTGTTGACTCCGGGTATTCAGTTGTTCCTTTCTGGATGTTCTTTCGTGTGTTTGTGAGATTTGAGAGTCGACGAACAACATCGAGACGCAGCAGAGAAAGAAGAGGATATGCACAAAAGTCACCGGCGAGCTCCAAGCGTCACAACGACGACGTCTTCGGTTATGTAACGCGCTGTCGGCTTCCAAAAGTATTATAAAGCATGCTGTAAGGCGCAAAAAAAAAACGAACACAACCCAAGAACGCACGCAAGCAGGCGTCACTCAACTATATTTGAAAAGTAAAAACAAAAAAAAACGAATCTCTTTACCTTTATTACCTCTACGCACATGAGCTTGGCCGCTGGATCCACGTTTTGTCGTCTATGCACAAAAACGTAAAAAAAATTATGGAAATAAAATATATTCAGAAGTTCTTGTGAATAGATGAAGGAGCGTGGATCTTTTGCAAAGTTCATTCGTGGACGTGATGACAGAGACGAGATTTGTATTTCGTTTCTGCACTTTTCAAATGTGAGTTGGAGATTGCCCGCTTTGTGTGTGTGTCTTCCTCCTTGGATCTGTTTTTCTTTCGCCTTCCATCATGTTTGATAGCATTCACCAACTAGCCCAACTACAAATTGTTCTACAGTGCATTCCAAAAGCGCTTTCCGTTATGCTGCGTTTGCGGCTTGCTTCTTCCGTTAATATCATGTGTGCAGCTTCGTCTGTGATTTTATTCCACGGCTTCTGCTGTTGAGATACGATAGCCTCGGCCTATCGGATCCCAACCGCCGCTTTTGTGGTGCAGACTGATACCAGTGACTATGGCATCAGCGCGGTCAGCTCCAGGAGCGTGGAGGGAACCCATGTCTCGAGGCCTTTGAAAGTCGGACGTTCAGTCTGGCGGAGCACAACTACAGCGCGACAGAGAAAAGGGCGTTGCGGTCATGTATGCCCTGCACACATTCGACCCGTACTTGGACGGTGCAGCCTTCACCAATTAGACGAATCACCCAGCCCTGGCCTTAATTCCGGGGTTAAAGTACCCGTCCGGGAAGTGCTGACACCCTATGTGCTGATTCTCCCAGAGGTACGCCTAATTCATCGAGTATCACTGGGAAGTTTCCAAGCACGGTCGCAGATGCCCTCCCGGGGGCACCGGTGGAAAGCAGACAGACAACACCACCGCGAAAACGACGGTTCAATCCCCGGGAACGCTCCCTAAGGCGATGAGGAGACCCGAGCTGGAGTGCCCTACTGAAAGGGGGACACCTGCAATGCAGGGAACACTGATCCAGGTAATTTCCTGGCGTATCGGCGTGCTTGGGGTGGGGGGGGGGGGGGGGGGGGGGGTGAGGAAGGAGGGGGTTGTTCAAGGCCCAGCGGAGTGAGACGGGCTTTGCCGGCGGGTGTCGGACAGGCTGGCCGGCAAGGCCGCAGGAACCGGCGACGCTGGCTCAGGGGTCGACCGCGCATTCGATTTGCACCTGTTGTGCGATGATGATTTGCTTTTCAGGGAACATGGGCGAGAAGCAGGAGCGTGCAGACACAGCCTCCCCTTTCCAAGTCGTAATTCCGCGGAAGCCGGGGAAGAAACTCGTGAGGTATTTCCCCCACTCCAACCTGGTGGGCCGTGGCAGTGGCGGTAAGAGTTACCGCGCTGACAAATTGTGCCGCGTCGTGACCCATGGCCTGGGATGAGGAGGGACGATCGCCCCAATACGTTCGCGGCTGCCATACATGCCAAGTTGCAAAACCAGGTGCGGGAAACCGCCCGGCCTCACGATGATATTGGTCAGTCAGCGCCCGTGGGGAGCCGAGTTGCCGGCCGAGATCATGGGGCTGATTCCTTGAGGATCCTCGGGGAAACCAGTACCTGCTGGTTATTACAGACGACTTCTCGAAGTTGGTTGAACTCTTCCCTCTTCGCATGAGTGGTATCCACCAGGATCTGGGACCGCCTGATGAAAACGTTCTCTCGCTTTTCCGTTCCTGCTATCCTTGTTATGGACGGTGCGACGATCTTCTTACCAGCAGGGTTTTTTGTGGAGTTTTTAGGGCACTCAACATCAGAAGCACAAGAAGAGTCATGCTTATCGCCCGCCGCGGCAAACATCACCGAGCGGGTGCGTCGCAACCTGAATGCACGGTTTGTGGCGCTCACTCAAAGGAACCCGCAGATACTGAAGCGCCCACCTCCCGGCGTTGGGCTCTGCCACACGGACGTCCGCCGAACCAGTCAACTAGACTCACGCCGGCGTACTTGCTATTAGGAAGTGAAGTAACATCCCCTCTGTAGAAGGGTCTGTGGGAGGCCAGGGTTGGCTGAGCCCCGACCTGTATTCCGCTACGCTGCAGAGCTCCGGGGCCAGAGCTCCCCATCCCCCATGCCCGGCTGGCCCTGACGTCCACGCCCCCTACCGGGCTGCTCACCTCTGTCCTAAGCAGTTTGGAGCGGCTCCTGAAATCGGCCGGGACGCTGAAGTTTGAGGTGGGATGGTGTGGGGAGAGTAGAAAAGATGGAAAGGACTTGCGTGCAATTAGTGTTCCTATGCACGGGGCCGCGCTGCCGTCTCGTCCAGCCCTCGGGCCCCAGCCCTCGGGTTTTGAGTGGGAGGGGGGTGGGGGGTTGATGGTGTGAGAACCCTTTCCCGCGTTTCCTATTTTCTCCTTCCCTGGCCACACTGGCTTCGCCTGACGTTACGTGACCCCACCCCCGAGATGGGACCGACGCATCCGTGAGACTTGGCCAATGGGAAGAACTGACGTGGCCAAAAGGGTGCCCTGGGGACTGGAGGAGTGTAGAACAACGAGGTGCCGGGGGGAGTCTTTCTCGCCCGGAAGATGGGCCGCGTTCAGACAGGGCCAACATGCCGCGAGACGCGAGCGTAAATATTGTCACGGAGTAAGGCGAAGAGACGATAAATATATGAACTCGAAAAGAAAGGTTTAATCGGCGAACTTGTGCCAAACAAAATAAAGAACGAGCGTCGAGACAGCAGAAAAGCGGGCGGCGATTTGGCGGCGTAACAGGAAGCGAGAGCGAGACTGACTCGACAAGGTCGCGGGCAGCTCCTTATCTAGTGTGCGTCGGCATCGCGAAAATTCGGCCCAGAAGGTTCGAGCATCGAGCGTTCGGGGTGAGAATGAACAGGCACTTTCGAGAACAAGAAACTAGGACGAAATGATAAAAGTTACGCCCCGAGTAAGAATAAACACGAATCTTCTAGAATTCCGTGACCGAGCGCTGCTTGCTCGGCCCTGCGCGCGGCATTATCCCCCCCCCTCTTTAAAAGCGCATCGTCCCGATGCAACGCGAAAGGAAAACAAAAATGGCTAATAACAAAATAATACGGTGAGACGAAATAAACATGCAGCGTCACAGTCCTAACGCGCGTAGAACGGCTTGAGTCGAACTACGTGGACCACTTCGGGTCGTGGCTGGCGGCGTCCTGATGGTCGGGTTCCGTCGGGGAGCACCTCGTAGTTCAAGTCCCCAAGGCGGCGAATGACCTTGTAGGGTCCGAAGTAGCGTTTTAACAGTTTCTCGCTGAGGCCGCGGCGGCGAATGGGCGTCCACACCCACACCCTGTCTCCGGGCTGGAACTCCACGTCGCGGCGACGAAGGTTGTACCGGCCAGCGTCGACACGTTGTTGGTCCTTTATCCGAAGGCGGGCTAGCTGACGTACCTCTTCTGCCCGTTGGGTGACCAGCTGGGCGTCGTCGGTGCCGTCGTCCGTCGGGTCGTGGGGCAGCATGGCGTCGAGCATCGTCGTCACCTTTCTGCCGTGCACCAGCTGAAAAGGTGTAATCCCAGTGGTTTCTTGAACCGCCGTGTTGTACGCAAACGTGACGTAGGGCAACACCTCATCCCACGTCTTGTGTTCCACGTCCACGTACATCGAGATCATGTCGGCGATGGTCTTGTTTAGTCGCTCCGTCAGCCCGTTGGTCTGCGGGTGGTATGCCGTGGTTCGGCGGTGGTCGGTGTGGCTCAGGCGGAGTATCTCTTGTGTCAGTTGCGCCATGAACGATGAGCCTCGGTCCGTAATCAGGACTTGGGGAGCGCCGTGTCGGAGGACGATAGACTCAACGAAGAACTTGGCTACTTCCACAGCGGTTCCCGACGGGAGTGCTTTTGTCTCGGCGTACCGGGTGAGATAATCAGTTGCCACGATTATCCAACGGTTTCCCTGCGTCGACGGCGGGAAAGGTCCAAGTAGATCCATTCCAATCTGCTGGAACGGTGCAGTCGGGGGCGCGATCGGCTGCAGGAGGCCTGCCGGCTTCGTCGGCGGTTTCTTCCGTCGCTGGCACTCGTGGCACGATCGTGTGTAGAGGTGGACAGTCTTCGGGAGCTTGGGCCAGTAGTACTTCTCTCGGATCCTTGCGAGAGTCCTGCTGTAGCCAAGGTGACCAGATGTCGGGTCGTCGTGGCAGGCTTGGAAGATCTCTTCTCGAAGACTAGTAGGGATTACCAGGAGCCACGTCGAGTTGCTGTCCCCGAAGTTCTCTTTGTAGAGAATACCTTTCCGGACGGCGAATCTTGGCAGGGCACGTGAGAAGGCTCAGGGAATCGTACCCCCTCGTCCCTCCAAGTGGTCGATCAGTGCGCGCAGCTCAGGATCGTCCTGCTGGAGCGCTGCCATGCCGTTAACGCTCACTGCGCCAAGAAAGTGATCGTCGTCGTCGTCGTCCTGTCGGCACAGCCGGTAGCTGACTCGACGGGGGCTCTGGACAGGCAGTCGGCATCGCTGTGCTTTCGGCCTGACTTGTAGACCACGGTCACGTCGTACTCTTGCAGTCGTAGGCTCCATCGAGCGAGGCGTCCCGATGGGTCCTTCAGGCTCGCTAACCAGCATAGCGAGTGGTGGTCGGTGACCACTCGAAAAGGGCTCCCGTATAAGTACGGGCGGAATTTCGTGATGGCCCAGACGACGGCAAGGCATTCCTTCTCGGTCGTCGAGTAATTTCGTTCCGCGTTCGACAACGTCCGACTAGCGTAGGCGATCACGCTTTGTACTTTCTGCACTCCTCTCTTGTCGTTGGACCAGTACCGCGCCGAGTCCTGTATTGCTGGCGTCCGTGTGAACTTCTGTTTCGGCTGACTGGTCGAAGTGGCCAAGAATCGGTGGCGACTGGAGTCGTCGCTTTAGCTCGTCGAATGACTGTTGTTGTTCTTCTCCCCACTTCGAAGTTCACGGCGTCTTTCGTAAGGTGCGTGAGCGGCGCAGAAAGCTTGGAGAAATTCCGAACGAACTGCTGGTAGTACGCGCAAAGTCCCAGGAATCTTCGGACGGCCTTCTTGTCGGTGGGCGGTGGAAATGCCGCTACGGCGCGAGTCTTCTCAGGGTCAGGACAAACACCTTCGTTGCTCCCAACGTTGCCTAGAAACTTCAGTTCGCCGTAGGCGAACCAGAACTTTGTCGGCTTGAGGGTGAGTCCGGCGGTACTGATCGCTTGAAGAACGGCCCGAAGGCGTCGCAAGTGCTCGTTGAAGTTGGCCGAGAATACCACGACGTCGTCGAGGTGAAAGAGACAGCTCTGCCATTTGAGGCCTGCCAGTACGGTGTCCATGACACGCTGGAAAGTTTCTGGCGCCGTGCACAGTCCAAAGTGCATCACCTTGAGCTCAGTACAGTCCATCGGGCGTGACGAAGGCAGTCTTCTCTCGGTCCCGTTCGTCGACTTCGACTCTGCCAGTAGCCACTCTTCAGGGCCATCGACGAGACAGTATCGGGAGTGGCGCAGACGGTCCACTGTGTCGTCGATGCGGAGGAGCGGATACACGTCTTTCTTCGTCACCGCGTCGAGCCGCCGGTAGTCTACGCAGAATCGAAGCGTTCCGTCCTTCGTTTTCACCAGTACTACTGGAGAGGCCCACGGGCTGCTTGACGGCTGGATGATGTCGTCGTTGAACATCTCTTGCACTTGTTCATGAATGACATATCTTTCCTTTCGTGGAGACCCGGTACGGCGGCTGATGCACAGGGAGCGCATCGTCGTTGGTAACGACGCGATGTTTCGCAGCTGTTGTTTGGCGCACCTTTGACGTCGTCGCAAAGCAGTCGCTGAATTGGGCAAAGAGGTCTTTGAGCTGTCGTCGTTCCGTGGCACTGAGCTCGGGGTTAACGTCGAGCTGCGGCGGCGGCGTACTGTACGGCTGAGATGGCGAGGGCTCATCGGAGATCGCAGCGATTTCGGCGACGTTCCGGACCTTCCTCGACGTGTCCACAGCGGCACCTTTAGTGAGGTGCTGCGCCTCCTGTCGAAAGTTCGTTACGAGGAACTTCCGTAGGCGACCTGCATCGGTCACGACGGGCACAAGAACGCTTGACTGCTGCGGCAGGTTCGCGTGGTCCGCAATGACTCGGAAGGCTGCTGGCATCGCTCCGGATCCCTCTGGAGGTAGGACGGGCTTTCGCAGCGTCAACCTGTTCGCTTCAAGGTCGATCACGGCACCGTACTCACACAGGAAGTCTATGCCGACGATGACGTCCTCGCACAGTCCTGAAGGACGACGAACTTGACTGGACAGGTCTCCCGTGAATTTCGACGCGAGCAGTGCACGCTCCCAACAGGCGTGATGAGGTGTCCTCCGGCGGTGCGTATTTGCGGGCGGTCCCATAGCATCGTGACTTCCAGAAGGCGGCGAGAGAGCTTCCCACTCAAAACGGAGTAATCTGCTCCGGTGTCCACGAGTGCCGACGCGTCGTGGCCGTCGATGACAACGTTGAGGTTGTTGGGCAGCATTGCAGAATCGTTGTTACGATGATTGTCGTCACCGAGAGTGAGGGCCCTCCGACGTTCTTGGTAGGTGTTTTCGACAGTCGCCTTCGCAAACTCCACTTTCTAGGGGTTACCGCCCCAGATTTCCCGATGAGGGGCAGAAAGGCTTTCATGGCGGGGCCCATCCATTGGTGAAGCTGGACTTCGTGGTAGAGGTTGACCGGATTCCATATCGAGGTGCAAGCATCAGAGAGGTTGGAGGTCGTAAAGTAGAGAAAATCTCCCAAGGTCGCTCACCGTAGCGTGGGCGCGGGTCGTCGGGGTGGAATCCGAGTAGTTCCAGCTGCCGGTACGGGCAACGGCGGCATTCGTTGTCGGCTTCCCCGCAGTGGTGGCACAGCGGGCGATCGGTCCGGCCGTGCGCCACACTTCCATCTTCCTTGGCGCCCGGGGTTCTGCCCGGACGTACGGAGCTTGTTCCTCGGTGCGCCGCCAGTAATGCGGCGTAGAAGCTTCCTCCCGCCCAGAGGGCACCGGAGTGATGGTATTGGCGTGTTGCAGGCGGCGGTCGATCGGGTCAGCGGCGGCCTAGCTCGATCGTCGGATCCTCGGGCGCTGCGATGCTGTCGGGGCTCTCGGGTTGGAGCTCCCGATCAAGCCGCTCATCGGACTGCCCTGGGTGACGGAGAGCTGGAGCAAGGCAGTCCGGCAGCCGGCGGCATTTTTTCCAGCGCTGCTCGGTGTGACGTCGCCGGTCGTCTCTAACGAATCCTGCCAGAACTGGAATCAGCATCGGGCGCTGGCAGGTGAGGGGCAGCGACGTTCGGCTATCGCTGGCCAGTCCCGAAGGCACGGGCTTGGAGCCCGCTCGGTACTCGTTGACTCCTTTACGAAGCCATCTGAACCGTGGTAGGCGGGCATTAACGTGCAGGGCCACCAGAGATCGCCTGCTTTGACGCCACGCATTAAGAGTCAGTCCGTTTCTTTTCTTCTGCGGCGAGGGTCCGCGCGGTGTGACCTCCGAAGAACGCCCTCCACAAAGCCCGCCGCGCTTTCGTTCTGGTCCCTGGAGTTCTGGACACTGGAGTTGCTCTTCGTTGTTGCTGGTTTGCAGAAGCACTGATCGCAGCTCTGCGCTGAGGACCTCCCAGTCGGTAGGCGGCGCTTTATGGTTTTTGAACGAGCATCCTGCGCTTCCCTCGAGGAAAAATAGATGAAGTCTCCACAGTCTATTAGAGAGTCCATTGGTTGTGCAGCGCCACCCTTCGTATTCCTGGAGCCAGTCTTAAACGTCTTCGTAGATCCTGCCCTGAAAGGCCGTTGGAGTTTGAGGGGCGACGGAAAGGTAAACGACGGGGGAGGGCGGTGGCGGGTGTCTGCCACGACTGGCTGCTCATAGTCCGTTTCGTTGACTGGTGGAGGTCTTCGCTTCGGCAGTGGGCCGAATTTCCGGGGCAATCCTTGAACACGGCGGCTTCCTCGGGTTCTCGGCCGTTTCCACGGACGGTCTTCTTGGGCCGGGAACTGTGCTTGCGCTGCGAGGCCTCAAAGGGGTACGCTTCATGGGATGCAGTACACCGCACCTCCATCAGAGAAATGTCACGGAGCAAGGCGAAGAAACGCGAAACCATGAACCAAAAAAAAAGTTTAGTTGGCGAACTTGTGCCAAACAAACAATAAGAACGAGCATCGAGACGGCAGAAAAAGCAGTCGGCGGGACTTGGCGGCGTAAGGAGAAGCGAGAGCGACACTATACTCGACAAGGTCACTGGTAGCTCCTTGTCTAGTGTGCGTCAGCATTGCGAAACAGCGGCCCAGAAAGTGCGAGACATCAAGCGATCGGGGTGATAATGAACAGGCACTTTCGAGAACAAAAAACTGGGACGAAATGATAAAAAGTTACTCCCCGAGTAGTAATAATCGCGAATCTTCCAGAATTTTTGTGACCGAGTGTTTCTTGCACGACCCGGCGCGTGACAATATTGTCCCGCGCGCAGCTGACCAAACGTATAGGCTGCGCGCTCGTGGCCTAACGGTTATCGCGCTTGCCTTCCACGCAAAAGAGCCAATGTTCGATGCCTGCCGCGAGGACTCTTTTCGCTTTGACACTGTAATGTGATGTTCTGGTAAACTCTCGAGAACCGTGTTGATCATTCGAGGTTAGAATGTTCTACGCGCCGACCCTTCTACGCCGATTGTTCCAGAAGCCCATGCGCGTACAAAAGAGGGCTTTCCGCGTGGCAAGCCGAAGTCAGCCTTACGCTAGCGCCGTATTCTGCCTCTTCGCCGACATCTTCGCTCGCTTACGAGCGCCTGTTCTTTTAACCCTTTGTTTTGGCACAAGTTCGCCTGTTTAAACCTTTAGTTTCTTCACCGAACGCCGTCTCGTCGCTACGCCAGCGTGGCAATACCAGCATGCTTAACTCGAGCAGCATGGCGTGTTCATTCAGGGCGGCTATTGGCTATTCAAAACCATCGAACCAACGCACAACGGTTTTAGTAGAAAGTAATTTCAGGTCAGGCTGTGAAGGCATTTAAAATTATTGGTGCTGGTAGGAACATGTTCATTAACTTACGATTACTAGTTTCCATTTTCTTCAATAACTTGACAATTTTTGTATTAACATTTAGTTAATTGACTTTGAGAATAGCATAAACGGTGATGGCAAAAATTATACAAGAAACATTTCGGAAATTGCTAAGTATATATGAGATGTATTGGGGAAATAACAATAATCAAATGATATTGTGAACTTATAACACTCGTACTGGACTCAAGACGGGCGCTATAAAGAGGAGACAAACACAAGACGTCTCGAACACCCCTACTAAAGTTTATTCAGGATACTTCTTTTATACCCCCACCTTCACACCGCCATCCAATCGAACAGGGCCCGAAGTTCGACACAGTTTACACGACTACAACAGATGGTCAAAAGGTTTGCATGAAGCAAAGGACAACGCCCTAAGAATCGCTAGTTCATAACTGCACAATGGCCAATGTCACTTCCCTCTACCGACGAAAGCTCCAAAACGCTTGCAATCGTAAAAAAATAAAACAATTACAAATTACAACCCCAAAAGTTCTTTTTTTTCTTTACTTTCAAACGTTTCAAAGTTCGTTACAGTTTACTCAAGACTACAAATGATGGTCAAAGGGTTCACAGGAAACAGAAGACAACGCCCTAAGGATCGCTAGTTCATAACTACACAATGGTCAGGTCACTTGCCTCTACCGACGAAACCTCCCAAACTCTTGCAATTGTAAAAAAAAAAAATTTACAGTTTTCAACCACAAAAGATTTTTCGTCACTTGCAGACGCTCCAAAGTTCGCTGCAGTTTCCAGATGACTGCAAAAGATAGTCAAAAGGTTCACAGGAAACGAAGGGCAATGACCTCAGTATTGCTAGTTCATAGCTACACAATAGCCAATGTCACTTCCCTATACCGACGAAACCTACCTATGAAGTAAAAGTATACGTTCCATTGAACTGAAGGCATTATTAAAAAAAAGGTCAATGCAATGTTTTTTAGTTAATTAGCCTGGTTATCGTTGCAGTCATCTACCATTCTATGTCCACCTCGCCCAATCGACAGAAAGGGGAGGGGTTGTCTATGTAATATTATAAATGTCCGATTGTTTGAATTAGGAACAGCCAAAATGGAACACATGTCCATGAATTTTATTTATCTGGAGCACGCGGTGGTGTCATTTTATCTGCGTGTTTGTGTAGGAATCAATGGCTAAAAAAATAAACTTTAATATACAGATTCACTCGTTGAATGACTCAAGTCACGGGGGTCGTATCAGTGAAGTTATAGTTTACACCAAGCAACTTACCCGGTTATAAACAGAAAGAACGTCACGAGATGCTGTAATAAAATGGCCTTCTTTCTCTTAGTTTAGTCAATTCTTGAATAGTTTTGTCAGATTCAACATATGGCATACCAGACGAAACATCTTCAATTACAGGTAGTGTCTCATTCCCTACAACAAGAATGTTGCAATAATTGAAGTTACTATTAGATTGTTTTACCGAAGAGCAGTGGTATTGATTTGAATGGGGACTGCTAAGCTCAGGAACAAATTTTCTTGGCATTTTTGAGCAGAGGAGGAAGCGCGCACACAGCTTTGGTCCGCGCTCAAAACGCTAGGATGGCAGGCGTGCTCGCACCTTTGACTGCATTGCCTAGAAAAGTTGTCCCCGAGTATACGGTCGCTGTTTTTCTACGAATATTTAGTATCAGGTTTGTATTGTTTTCCTGTACCTTCGTTTGTTTGTGCCTGCTTATCTAAACAATATGAAGAGCAAGGCAACAAATGTTGGTATTATATAAAACACTGTATATAAAAATTTACAAATATAGAAGCAAAATATTTTATGTTATCAATACGCTACGTTATTTTCGACAGCATAGGCATTCCTTCTCCTCCCCTCTAACGCGCTGCCTTTTATCTTCATGTTTTTGCTTTTTTACACTCGCGCATCGATTGGTAGTGCCGCCTGGATCGGGCCAAGATGGCAGGTTGCATTCTTCAAAGGATGCCGCTACTTTTCCGTATAAAGGGGCTTTAATCCGTTTAAGAGGGCACCAGAGTTCATTGAAGGGGTGTGCGTACTCTCATCTTGCAATGCATTGCTCGCGATTGTAAGATTGAGTGACACCGAGAGTTTGTTCAAGAACAGGGTCCAAGTGCCTAGAGAGATACTAGAGGCATGCCTAATAAAAAGAGGCGGGAATCTCTTGTGTTAGCCAACCGTCTTTGGCACTGCTGGACAGTGAGGTGGCGTTTTTGTATTTGGGATAGTATCATGTCACGTTTTATCGTTTTTAACATGTGCAGTCACGCTGGTATGAATTGTCTCGTGATGCGCAGACGGGGGGTGTACTACCACAGATGAATGGTCGTTTTCATGTGTTTTCCTATTAAAATATTTCAGTTGATAGTCAGCGCTCGTCCTGTGTGTTTCTTTTTCGTCCCTCGTTTGTTTTTCGTACTATTTCCTACGATGAAGGTATCTTGCTAGGCTATCGCATTTTCATAAACTCTTCAACTCTTCAACTGAATTTCGTGATAATAATGTCATTTCCACCCTCGCCCGCATCTTTTCTCGTCATCAGTCACCCCAACAAAGTTATAGTCCCTTCGCAGAAACTAACTTGTATAAATTTTCCCCGCTTCTGTGGAGCATAGTCGACTGGAATGAATCGGCAAGCGAAATCGCTGAGAAAACAAACCATGACATGTTGGTTTCATTCTTACGTGTGTTGTCATTTAATCCGTTTTTAAATCTTTTGAGACCCTTAGATGGGTCTACAAGATTGTTCTCCATCTCTGTGTCTACCAAGATGTCGAATTCATTACTCATCTAGCCTTCTCTCTATCAGTGCTTACAAATCTATTTTATTTTTTATTTTCTAAGCAGATTGTATACGTTTGGTACCTTTATGTTTCCACACGTCAATTTCATCATCGCTGAGTAAGTCTTTACTATAAGGTTTTCTATGTACACTCTTTTTCGGTAGCATCTTGTACCTTTCTTCTGTTTTACTTTTTAATGACTTAGAACTTACTTCACACTGGTGTGCGTGACAAAGCACCATGTAACGCGTTATATAGCTCTGTTAGAATTATTACGTTCCCTTTTATATTTTCATACAACTACAACATTCTGTGACTATGAAGACATTCTATATACCCCCCCCCCCACTCTATGTAATGCCCCTGTGGGCCTTTAGTGGTAATTAAAAAATATATACAGTGTCTCTAGGGGTAGGGGGTGGTAAGATCGCAGCGACCTTACTGAGCAGTGGTGGCAAGGAGGAAGCAGCCCTTACGTGAAGGCCGTAAGAAAGCGCGCCATTTTACTTTAGCCCGTACCGTGCTATGGCGGGTTTCGAAATCAGTCGTGCCTAGTTCTCGAACACGTAGGAGAGTACAAGCCTGCCAAAGGTACCTTCGTGTGCATGCTGCAAGTCGGTGTTTGTTGTTTATTCGTCTCTCCTGCTACGGAGTCCTTTGGGACGCAGGTAATAAAGCTGCATATTCCGCCCAGTTTTACGGCATAAATATTTTTTTGTCGTTAAGGGTCTTGAAAAAATGCTAGCTAATGCTATTCCAAAACAAACCACTGAACATGGTTATCCAACCGTGGAATCTTTACAGGAGTACTAATTATTTAGCAGCGACGTTTTCAATATTTGTAATATTATACTTTAGTATACGTGCTTCTCAGGTTCCAGTGGTGAAAAAATATTGTTATAATAAAAAATCAACTAGTTTTCCTATTATGGGTAAACTAAATTAGTACCTGGGTGAAAAGAAAAGAACTCTTCACCAAGCTTCTCATAAAACGTTGACGTGGAATACCCCAATATTTCAAGCTAAACTTAACAAGCCTCTAACGTTTGCAGAGTAGGAACCCTCAGCTAGTCTAAACCTTTTTTTAGAGCTTATCCCAGCCTTTAGTGTAATATTCTGGAGGATTCGGAGGCGCATGAGTGGACTGGGTGATGCCTCCTGCCACGGATTGCCTCCTGCCACGGATTGCCTCCTGCACCGCGGATTGCCTCCTGCCACCCGGTTACTGCCTCCTGCCGGGAGCACTCCTGCCACGGACCCGTATATTGTTGTTGTCTTACTTGTGTCCCTATTTTCTGCTGCGTTCTGTTTTTCATTATTAATCAGTACCAACTGGCCCAGTTTTCTTCAACCTGGAGCGTGAGGATAGCGCTGCGCCTATTTTCATTAAATTCGCTGAAAACGCGGATCTCGTTTCTTGTACTTAGCCTAGTACAAATAGAGGTTTTATTTGTTGAAAACGTATTCATTGTTACGTACCTTGTGTTCTTCGATTCGCGTAGCTGACAGAATAATTTTGGTGTTTTCTAAATCTCGAAAACGCAACTCGGCCTGAAAATACAACCATGGCATATCTTTATATAGACCCAATCTGTTATGCAGTTTAGTTTTAGTATGGCTGTGCACAAACGCATTTGTTTAAAATTATGAAGAAAAAAAACGATGTTTGAAGAGTTGTTAGGTGCAGCTTTTACGAGAACTTACAGCTTTGACGAGCACTTCAAGATAGGCCCGAAACATCTTCAGGGGTGGAAGAATAAGTGATTTATTGTGATGTATTCTTGATCGTAGATATGTGCACAGCAATCCAAGCCGTCGTTTCTGTAATTGCAAACAAACATACTGCTGTTTACTTCGGATACGGTAAAAATAATTAAAAAGACAACAACAGAAAACGAGGGCTTTGCATGTAACGTTCCTAAGCTGTGGTCAGATGCGCGATTCATCTGGGATACGACGAGGCTGTGGAGCGTGAACGCCGAACCAAGTTTGCTCAATACAAAGTTGAGTATGCCTGAGACAAAGCTAATAGCAATGAGATCAAACTTAAGGGGCGCTTGTTTCCCACACAGATCGATGTTTACCTCAGACAAGTCCTCTACATTTTCTTGCTTTAAATTACATAATTATAGGCATACCTAGGTTAAGTCAAGCAATCTTCTTTTCAGCTCGAAATTTTGTATAATTTATGCTGCAGGATATTAGATTCTTCCTTGTTCTAACAACACTGAGCTGCCGAACGTATTCATACCGATAATAATCCTCGAGAAGGGGAACAAAATGAACGAATGACAAGCACAAATCTCCAAACAAAGTTAGGTGACTGATGCGCGACTCAAACCAAATCCGCCTCTGTTTTTTCTCCAAAGATTATTATCGCTATTCTTGTCCAGCTCGCTTGCACCTTAGTTTTAATTGCATTATCATTGTATTCATACCAGTGTTGGAAAAAAATTTCGACAGAAATATTTAAGTTAAGTTACTAAGTACCTGATCTCATAAATTATTTAATATACTACTCAAGTTACTTTCATTGTAAAGTATCTTAAGTTGAGTACAAGCACTTATAAATGCAACTCAACTTCTTCTGAAGATACTTCCGCATTGCGTAAGTTGTTTCGACGTCAGTGACAAACACAATTTTACTTTTGCGCAAATCTGGTTTACCCGAAAGGTTAATAGCACGCTACAACACATAACAGCAAAAAAAAAATGTAGTTTTAGGTTTTTTTTTATGCAGTTCAACTACAAGGAGCAAGATTTCACTGATATATGTTACAAAACATTGTCTGCGATAAAAGAAAAGAGAAGAAGTCAGCTCCAGTTAGAGTGACATTGCTGAATATCACGTCCTGTGGCGCACCTTGAGACGCATCGTTTAACTACAATCCATATACCATATATAGGAGCTCACTATAAACAAACTTAGGATACGAAAATGAGTGAATGGATAATAAAGTGAGAGTGAGACCACATAATATCCACGGACACGTGAGTGCGCACCTTCTTCACGTAGGTTTGCGTTCGTAAAGGCACTCAACGTTGGGGGAGGCTTTGTTGGCATTTCTAGAGATCATCCTGCTCGTAGTTCGTTTCCTGTCCTCTTCTGTGCTTATCGATGTTCGCTTATCAGACAGTGTTCGCGACAGCAATAAGTGCCAGACTGACGACAAAAAGAAAGAAAACCAAAACAAAAAAACCTTGACGTTCTGCCGTAGCGGGTTCAAAAACACAACAAGCAACAAAAAAGAATGTCTTCTTTTTGTGTTTACTTCTCATTTTCTTCTATTTGGTATTTTCTTGACACTGAAGTCTGCATTGTTGTCCCGGGTCGTTTCCTGTTTTGCGTTGCGCCTCAGTGTGGCAATCTTTACTTTCGTAAAACTACCCCTTTTGTTTGAGTAAATTTTTTTCACGGTAATCTCTAGGAAACAAAAGGCGGCTTCGGGAAGGTGAGGGGAAAACCCTCATTGTGCGAATCTTTGGGGTGAAATATGAGTCACAATCGGCACAAAAGTGATGTTTTCACGAGTTCAATCCAATGACGAATTCCACTGGTCGTTTTGGAGCGCGCCGGGATCAGTAGACCAGATCCGAGATGAAGCACGCGATCCGAACGGAATCGCTCCGCCTCCGGATCTCCAGTTGGACATGACCACCCCTCCGGGATCGGCGGATGCCTTCCCGTCATTCACCTTCCCGGGAATCCCCTTCCCGTTGTCCTGGATCTCGAAGCACATGTTTTCGCAATCGCGGCGCTAACAACACGTGTTCAACGCATGAGTGAAGTTAATCATGATGTGAAAGATACGTGTCGATAAGCGATGTGCATCAGCGTAGCCGCAGCCACTTGCCTCTTCATCGGAATACTCGTGAACGGTGTCCAAGTACGTCTCGATTTTCGGCCTCTTCTGCGGAGGTCCGAAAATGCAGTCGAATTCATGCGGGACATACAAGCAATCATCGTCGTCGCTGCTAGTCGAGCCGCTGCTGCCGGAGGAGCTGCTCGAGCAACTTGACGACGAACTGTCATCAAGCAGCAGCAGCAGTAAAGCGGACGGCACTTCTCGAGCGGCCATTACGAATTCTTCCGATGCGAGATGCCCGGCGAGAAAGGAAGTCACGTGTGCACGACGAAGGCTGGCCAGGCTGGCTTCCTGTCGAATCCGTCGAAATCGGCGGAACGACTTTTCTCGGATCCGGATCGAGATCTGGAGTGGGAGCTGATTCAAAACGACGAGTGGAACACGTCCGTCTCGATCCCGATCGCCCCGTGAAATAGGCGCGCTACAACAAAGTCGATCCCGGCGCGCTCCAAAACGACCAGCGGAATTCGCCATAAGTCACCGTAGCTTATCAGAGCTAGCAACAGGATTTTGTTGCTCGCAATAATGTTCACGTTTGCTCGCGCCACGCCCACGCCAGCTCATACCGAAAAACTGAAAAAATGGCGGAATGTCAAAAATGTATTTGATATATTGAGTACAAGATACTCACAAATGTAATTAAAATACAATGTCAAATACTCTCGATCAAAAGTATTAGCCAGGTACCAATATACTTCAAAAAGTATTTGAGATACAGAATCCTGAGTAGAGTGTTTGAGATAGTCACTAGTCTGACATACTTTACGCGCATTCCAGATTATATCAAGGGTTTTACACCGCCGATAAAAGGAGTGTTTACCCACATGTATAGTTACCTGTAAGAAGCAAAGCGATCTGCTCATACTCCTAACAACACTATTTACTTCCGCTGACCAAAGAAAAAAAAAAGCCTACGTAGCTGAGTCTGCAGCGCGCTGGGCTCACACGCAAGTTGCTCAGGTTCGATTCCCGGCACAGTACGTCCTTTTCCCTCTCTTAATGTAAGTAGAAAAATCTAGAAAATTGAAGAACCGTGTAGCTTGTTTATGTACGGGAAAGGTCGAAGCAGAATATTCTAGGCTACCAGAGAAGGTTTCAAAGAAACTGCGCCCCGCCGTATGAGTTAGTCTCGCCCCAGCTCTCGATCTTGTTGTTACGGCTCTATCAACGCCTGCGACGCTAGCCTCCTTCTATTTTGTTGAGGGCACAACTTCGCTCCCATTAAACGTTTAGTTTCCTTCAGTCATTCGCCGCCTCATCAATTGTCATTGGTGACAATATCACACCAAGACATTTATACAAATTTTGTTGTCAAAACTGTTTTGTCGTGTTGGGATTACTGTTGTTTTTATATCTTCTGCACATACAGGGCTTCTCCAAACAATTTCCATGTTTTTTTTTTCCGAAAAAATACTACGATGCATCGCGGCACTCTCATCCTTCGCCCAATTTTAGGGCTTGCAGTTTGAGCCAGACGCCAAAATTTGAGATCTTAACTTTTCTTATTCAAGAGTGACGTGATTTTCTTAAAATTTCAACGGGAACATGGCTGTCGACGGAGCCGACAGCCATGTACCCGTTATTTCGAATACATGGAGCTAAATGGCCTCAGTTGCAAGGAACGGGCCTCATTTTCTCAATGAAATTTTAAGAAAATCGCTTATATCTTTTGAATAAGATAACCGTTACTCCTGGAAATTTGGCATCTGTTTTTGGACCGCTAGAACTACATCTGGGTGCAGAAGGAGTGTGTGGCTATGCGTCGTTCATGTTTGCAGTAAGAAAAACCTGTAATTTTGTTCTTTGGGGACGGGCTGTAGTTGAGCACACATCAGAGTCACGCTAATATTAAATTAGTAGGATATATAGGGCCAGCTTCGGGGTTTTGTTGCCCGAGGCACGTAGACTAGATGACGTCACAGTGTCAAGTGACGTCATCCCAAAGGCATTGTAAATGCCTTTGGGATGACGTTGGTATTTCGTGAGGTCCCGGACCAGCGTGACACTAACCCACCGTGACACAAGAAAGTCACGTGACACAAGAACGTGATTTTGTCACGTGACGTGGCATTTTGGGGCTAATCCCGATTTATTTCGAGCTTTGTTTTTTACTAACACCTTTCCGTTGCTTGCTGGCCGTGGATACCTGCTTGTTGTGCAGAAAAGTGAACGCTCCTGCCTTTTTTAAAGTGTGGGCGAGTATCGATGCCGCTCTATAATCTAAAGACGCCCGTGCATTTATTTTCCTTTATAGCACTGGATGAGCCATTCAATGGGATCTAAGAAGCGCACCTTTGAAATGGCAATGCCCCCCCTCCCCCTAAATATTTTGAATTCACTTGATCATTCTAATAACCTAGGGAGCACTGCATCTGTCGTTCGTGCATTATGCGTGAGTTATAAATTCTGTTATGCCTGGTTACGGAGTGCTCATGTGGTTTCGGATCTGTTTCACTCACGATAACTCACGTGCTCACCGGGTTAACCAGAATAATCGAGACTAGTGTAAATTCACTCAGGATCCATAGATCACTCTGCGAGCTACACTTTGTCATGCTGGAGCCAGCTGCGTGGGACGACGGTCGCCTGCCACCATGCAGGGCCCCGTGAGTAATATGTACGATTATATGTGCTTGAGATCCCGTTCGCCCATTTCTCGTGGCGCAGAGCAAAAAGCACCGGCGGTGGATTGCACGTTTCGGGGATTCGGCTTCCGCTGTGCCGCTTTTTTAAATTGGTGATGAAGAATAAACATGCATGACTATAGTAGGTCTTCTATTTGCTTTGTATGCCACTGACTGTTAGAGATTGTGTATGCTTTATGTTTTCTTGGCCTACGTGTAACGGGTTTTCGCCACATTTCAGAGTAATACGTTTCACATGAAATCTATCCCTTTAACACATTATGCGTTAAAAGGCTGTACTTGAAAAAACACCCTGCACAGGGACAGGGAGCATCACCTCTTACTTTCTGCGCGCGTCTCCGGATCAAGCACTTTTTGTTTGCCTCTCGTTATTCCTTGAATGCGCTCAGCACATTGCAGTAAATGGCTCATGCTTTGTCCCGCGGGAAAGTAGGTGTGCACGCACCTCTAAGAGTGCATGGTGCATAGAATGAGAACATTGCAAACAACATTCCTCTTTCAACGAATTGCTCCCGTTCAGTAAGGCAGTGGTTCTCCAATGTGCGCCCGCGGACCCTTTTGAGAGTTCACGATGCGCATTCTGAAGTCCGCAAGCCTTGTCCCATCGGTGAAACCCCGAAATAAAAGTTGGCTTTTTTGTAGATTGAGAAGAAGCGTTCAAAGCTTTGGGTGAATTTTCTCGTGTCTACGTTAATGAAGGCAGAAGTCGACTTCTGCACTAGCCCTTACTCTATTATTTTATTAAATTATTATCATAATTAATCTATGTATTTCCCTTCTCTCTCCGCAAACGAGGTCCTCCATCATCTCCGCCTATCCACAAGGGGTCCGCAAAGCATCTATAGTTGAGAACCACTGTAGTAAGGCAT
>JAZHYW010025644.1:0-29538 GCA_037355805.1 Ixodes ricinus | reverse complement strand
TAAGGTTTTCTATGTACCCTCTTTTTGGTAGCACTTGTACCTTTCTTCTGTTTTACATTTTAATGATTTTGGAACTACTTCACGCTGGTGTGCGTGACATAGCACCATGTAACGCGTTATTTAGTTCTGTTAGGATGATTACGTTTCCTTTTATATTTTCATACAATTACAACATTGTGTGACTATGATGACATTCTATGTGCCCCCCCCCCCCTCTCTATGTAATGCCCCTGTGGGTCTTTAGAGGTAATTAAAAATATATATACAGTGTCTCTAGGGGTAGTAGGTGGTAAGATCGTAGCGACGCCACTGAGCAGTGGCGGCAAGGAGGAAGTACCCCTTACATGAAGGTCGTAAGAAAGTGCCGTTCCTTTACTTTAGCCCGCCGTGCTATGGCAGGTTCGACATCAGTCGTGCCTAGTTCTCGAGCACGTAGAAAGTACAAGTCATGCCAAAGGTACCTCCGTGCGCATGCTACAAGTCGGTGTCTGTTGTTTATCTGTCCCTCCTGTCACGGAGTCCTGTGGGACTTAGGCAATAAAGTAGCAGGAACGTCCAGTTTTACGGCATACAAATTCTTTTTGTCGTTAAGAGTCTTGAAAAAATGCTAGCTAATGCAACTCTGGAACAAACCACTGAACACATGGTTATCGAACCCGCGGAATCATTACAGAAGGAGATTACAGGTAGACGTTCACGTCATTAACAATTATCTAGAATATTTTACTTATGTACAAATTGTTTAGCAGCGACGTTTTTATTATTTGCAATAATATTCTTAAAGGTATACGTAGCTTCTCAGGTTTTCAGCGGTGAAAAACACTGCTACAAATAAGAGTAATACTAACTACTTTATTACAGGTTAAACTCAAATTAGCAACCTGGGTTAAAAAATGAACCTTCGCAAGCTTCTCATAAAACGTTGACTTGGAATACCCTAATATACTTCTTAGCGAAACTTAACAAAGCCCTCTAACTTTTCAGCGTAGGAACCTCAGGCAGTCTAAACTTTTTTTTCTTATTTTAGCCCAATATTCTGAAGGATTGGGAGGCGCATGAGTGACTGGTGATTTCCCGCCAACATCGTTAAAATAAACCTTTAGTTGAGAGTGAGAACTCTATACGTTGTTATTGTCTTACTTGCGTCCCTATGTTTGTGCGTTCTGTTTTCCACTATTAATTTAAACCAACTCACTCAGTTTCTCCAACTGGAAGTGTGAGGATAGCGCTGCGCTCACTTTCGTTAAATTTACTGAAAACACGGATCTCGTTTTTGTGCACCGCCCAGTACAAAGATAGGTTTCATTTGTTGAAAACGTATTCGTTGCTACGTACCTTGTGTTCTTCGATTCGCGTAACTGTCAGAATACATCAATTTTGGTGTTTTCTAATCTCGAAAACGTAACCCTACGAAAATACAACCATGGCAAATGTTTATATAGACCCAATTGATATGCAGTTTAGTTTTAGTATGGCTGTGCGCACATATGCACTTGATCGTGAATCATGAAAAAACAAAACGTTTGAAAAGCTGTCATGTAGCATGCACGAGAACTTACAGCCTTTACAAGCACTTCAAGATAGGCCCGCACCTTCTTCAGGGGCGAAAGAATAAGGATTTATTGTGGTGTATTTTTGATCGTAGAGTATGCTACTACTAAACTCAATCCAAGCCGTCATTTCTGTAATATAAAATAAACAAACTTCTGTTTACTTCTGGATACGGTAAAAATAATTAAAAAAACAACATACAAAAAACGAGGCTTTGCAGGCAACGTTCCTAAGATGCGGTCTGGGATGCGCGATTCATCGGGAAACGACGTTGCTGGAGCGTGAACGCCGAACGAAGTTTGCTCAATATAAAGTTGGTTATGCCTGAGACAAAGCTAATAGCAATAGCATCAAACTTAAGGGGCGCTTGTTTCCCACACAGATCGATGTTTACCTCAGACAAGTCCTCTACATTTCTCTGGCTTTAAAATACATAATCATAAGCATACCTAGGTTAAGTCAAGCAATCTTCTTTTCAGCTCGAAATTTTGTATAATTTATGCTGCTGGATATTAGATTCTTCCTTGTTCTAACCACACTGAGCTGCCGAACGTATTAATACCGATAATAATACTCGAGAAGGGGAACAAAATGGACGAATGACATAGCAAAAATCTCCAAACAAAGTTAGGTGACTGATGCGCGACTCAAACAAAATCCGCCTGTTTTTTCTCCAAAGATTATTATCGCTATTCTTGTCCAGCTCACTTGCAACCTAACTTTAATTGCATTATCATTGTATTCATACCAGTGTTGGAAAAAAAATTGACAGAGATATTTAAGTTGCTAAGTACCTGACTCATAAATTATTTAATATACTACTCAGCTACTTTCATTGTAAAGTATCTTAAGTTGAGTACAAGTACTTATAAATGCAATTCAACTTCTTTTGAAGACACTTCCGCATTGCGTAAGTTGTTTTGACGTCAGTGACAAACACAATTTTACTTTTTGCGCAAATCTGGTTTACCCGAAAGGTTAATAGCACACACAACACATACCGGCAAAAAAAAAATGTAGTTTTTTTTTTTTTTTTAAGCAGTTCAACTACAAGGAGCAAGATTTTACTGATATATGTTACAAAACATTTCTGTGACAAAGAAAGGAAGGAAGTCACTCCAGTTAGAGTGACATTGCTGAATATCACGTCCTATGGCGCACCTGAGACGCATCGTTTAACTACAATCCATATACCATATATAAGGAGCTCACTATAAACAAACTTAGGATACGAAAATGAGTGAATGGATAATAAAGTGAGAGTGAGACCACATAATATCCACGGCACTGGTCGCACCTTCTTCACGTAGGTTGCGTTCTGTAAAGGCACTCAACGTTGGGGGAGGCTTTGTTGGCATTTCTAGAGATCATCCTGCTCGTAGTTTGTTTCCTGTCCCCTTCTGTGCTTATCGATGTTCGCTTACAGACAGTGTTCGCGGCAGTAATAAGTGCCGGACTGACGACAAAAAGAAAGAAAACCAAAAACAAAAAAACTTTGACGTTCTGCCGTAGCAAGTCTCAAAAACACAACAAGCAAAAAAAAAAGAATGTCTTCTTTGTGTTTACTTTTTATTTTCTTCTATTTGGTACTTTCTTGACACTGAAGTCTGCATTGTTGTCCCGGATCGTTTCCTGTTTTGCGTTGCGCCTCAGTGTGGCAACTCTTTACTTTCGACCTGAGTAAATTTTTTTTCCGGTCATCTCTAGGAAACAAAAGGCGGCTTCGGGAAGGAAGGGGAAAACCCTCATTGAGCGAACTTTGGGGTGAAATATGAATCACAATCGGCACAAAAGTGATGTTTTCCCGAGTTCAATCCAATGACGAATTCCACTGGTCGTTTTGGAGCGCGCCGGGATCAGTAGACCAGATCCGAGATGAAGCACGCGATCCGAACGGAATCGCTCCGCCTCCGGATCTCCAGTTGGACATGACCACCCCTCCGGGATCGGCGGATGCCTTCCCGTCATTCACCTTCCCGGGAATCCCCTTCCCGTTGTCCTGGATCTCGAAGCACATGTTTTCGCAATCGCGGCGCTAACAACACGTGTTCAACGCATGAGTGAAGTTAATCATGATGTGAAAGATACGTGTCGATAAGCGATGTGCATCAGTGTAGCCGCGTAGCCCACTTGCCTCTTCATCGGAATACTCGTGAACGGTGTCCAAGTACGTCTCGATTTTCGGCCTCTTCTGCGGAGGTCCGAAAATGCAGTCGAATTTATGCGGGACATGCAAGCAATCATCGTCGTCGCTGCTAGTCGCGCCGCTGCTGCCGAAGGAGCTGCTCGAGCAACTTGACGACGAACTGTCATCAAGCAGCAGCAGCAGTAAAGCGGACGGCACTTCTCGAGCGGCCATTACGAATTCTTCCGATGCGAGATGCCCGGCGAGAAAGGAAGTCACGTGTGCACGACGAAGGCTGGCCAGGCTGGCTTTCTGTCGAATCCGTCGAAATCGGCGGAACGACTTTTCTTGGATCCGGATCGAGATCTGGAGTGGGAGCTGATTCAAAACGACGAGTGGAACACGTCCGTCTCGATCCCGGTCGCCCCGTGAAATAGGCGCGCTACAACAAAGTCAATCCCGGCGCGCTCCAAAACGACCAGCGGAATTCGCCATAAATCACCGTAGCTTATCAGAGCTAGCAACAGGATTTTGTTGCTCGCAATAATGTTCACGTTTGCTCGCGCCACGCCCACGCCAGCTCATACCGAAAAACTGAAAAAATGGCGGAATGTCAAAAATGTATTTGATATATTGAGTACAAGATACTCACAAATGTAATTAAAATACAATGTCAAATACTCTCGATCAAAAGTATTAGCCAGGTACCAATATACTTCAAAAAGTATTTGAGATACAGAATCCTGAGTAGAGTGTTTGAGATAGTCACTAGTCTGACATACTTTACGCGCATTCCAGATTATATCAAGGGTTTTACACCGCCGATAAAAGGACTGTTTACCCACATGTATAGTTACCTGTAAAAAGCAAAGCGACCTGCTCACACTCCTAACAACACTATTTACTTCCGCTGACCAAAGAAAAAAAAAGCCTACGTAGCTGAGTCTGCAGCGCGCTGGGCTCACACGCAAGTTGCTCGGGTTCGATTCCCGGCACAATACGTCCTTTTCCTCTCTTAATGTAAGTAGAAAAATCTAGAAAATTGAAGAACCGTGTAGCTTGTTTATGTACGGGAAAGGTCGAAGCAGAATATTCTAGGCTACCAGAGAAGGTTTCAAAGAAACTGCGCCCCGCCGTATGAGTTAGTCTCGCCCCAGCTCTCGATCTTGTTGTTACGGCTCTATCAACGCCTGCGACGCTAGCCTCCTTCTATATTGTTGAGGGCACAACTTCGCTCCCATTAGACGTTTAGTTTCCTTCAGTCATTCGCCGCCTCATCAATTGTCATTGGTGACAATATCACACCAAGACATTTATACAAATTTTGTTGTCAAAACTGTTTTGTCGTGTTGGGATTACTGTTGTTTTTATATCTTCTGCACATACAGGGCTTCTCCAAACAATTTCCATGTTTTTTTTTCCGAAAAAAAAACTACGATGCATCGCGGCACTCTCATCCTTCGCCCAATTTTAGGGCTTGCAGTTTGAGCCAGACGCCAAAATTTGAGATCTTAACTTTTCTTATTCAAGAGTGACGTGATTTTCTTAAAATTTCAACGGGAACATGGCTGTCGACGGAGCCGACAGCCATGTACCCGTTATTTCGAATACATGGAGCTAAATGGCCTCAGTTGCAAGGAACGGGCCTCATTTTCCAATGAAATTTTAAGAAAATCGCTTATATCTTTTGAATAAGATAACCGTTACTCCTGGAAATTTGGCATCTGTTTTGGACCGCTAGAACTACATCTGGGTGCAGAAGGAGTGTGTGGCTATGCGTCGTTCATGTTTGCAGTAAGAAAAACCTGTAATTTTGTTCTTTGGGGACGGGCTGTAGTTGAGCACACATCAGAGTCACGCTAATATTAAATTAGTAGGATATATAGGGCCAGCTTCGGGGTTTTGTTGCCCGAGGCACGTAGACTAGATGACGTCACAGTGTCAAGTGACGTCATCCCAAAGGCATTGTAAATGCCTTTGGGATGACGTTGGTATTTCGCGAGGTCCCGGACCAGCGTGACACTAACCCACCGTGACACAAGAAAGTCACGTGACACAAGAACGTGATTTTGTCACGTGACGTGGCATTTTGGGGCTAATCCCGATTTATTTCGAGCTTTGTTTTTTACTAACACCTTTCCGTTGCTTGCTGGCCGTGGATACCTGCTTGTTGTGCAGAAAAGTGAACGCTCCTGCCTTTTTTAAAGTGTAGGCGAGTATCGATGCCGCTCTATAATCTAAAGACGCCCGTGCATTTATTTTCCTTTATAGCACTGGATGAGCCATTCAATGGGATCTAAGAAGCGCACCTTTGAAATGGCAATGCCCCCCCCCCCCCAAATATTTTGAATTCACTTGATCATTCTAATAACCTAGGGAGCACTGCATCTGTCGTTCGTGCATTATGCGTGAGTTATAAATTCTGTTATGCCTGGTTACGGAGTGCTCATGTGGTTTCGGATCTGTTTCACTCACGATAACTCACGTGCTCACCGGGTTAACCAGAATAATCGAGACTAGTGTAAATTCACTCAGGATCCATAGATCACTCTGCGAGCTACACTTTGTCATGCTGGAGCCAGCTGCGTGGGACGACGGTCGCCTGCCACCATGCAGGGCCCCGTGAGTAATATGTACGATTATATGTGCTTGAGATCCCGTTCGCCCCTTCCTCGTGGCGCAGAGCAAAAAAGCACCGGCGGTGGATTGCACGTTTCGGGGATTCGGCTTCCGCTGTGCCGCTTTTTTAAATTGGTGATGAAGAATAAACATGCATGACTATAGTAGGTCTTCTATTTGCTTTGTATGCCACTGACTGTTAGAGATTGCGTATGCTTTATGTTTTCTTGGCCTACGTGTAACGGGTTTTCGCCACATTTCAGAGTAATACTTTTCACATGAAATCTATCCCTTTAACACATTATGCGTTAAAAGGCTGTACTTGAAAAAACACCCTGCACAGGGACAGGGAGCATCACCTCTTACTTTCTGCGCGCGTCTCCGGATCAAGCACTTTTTGTTTGCCTCTCGTTATTCCTTGAATGCGCTCAGCACATTGCAGTAAATGGCTCATGCTTTGTCCCGCGGGAAAGTAGGTGTGCACGCACCTCTAAGAGTGCATAGAAGTGCATAGAATGAGAACATTGCAAAAACATTCCTCTTTTCAACGAATTGCTCCCGTTCAGTAAGGCAGTGGTTCTCCAATGTGCGCCCGCGGACCCTTTTGAGGTCCACGAAGGCATTCTAGGGGTCCGCGAAGCCTTGTCCCATCGGTGAAACCCGGAAATAAAAGTTGGCTTTTTTTAGATTGAGAAGAAACGTTCAAAGCTTTGGGTGAATTTTCTCGCGTCTACGTTAATGAGAGAAGTCTACTTCGCATTAGCCCTTACTTCTATTATTTTATTAAATTATTATCATAATTAATCTATGTATTTCCCTTCTCTTCTCCGCAAACGAGGTCCTCCATCATCTCCGCCTATCCACAAGGGGTCCGCAAAGCATCTATAGTTGAGAACCACTGTAGTAAGGCATACCCAGCGCACCATTGGTCTCGAATCCGAGTTTCCCACGTCCCCGCAGCTACAAAAAGAATGTTCCTGACACCTCAAGAAACACAGAGCGTGGCTTAATATGATCTCGCTTCTTTCCTCGTGATTTGTTCTTGAACCTTCTTCTAACCAGGTGGCGCAATCTCACTGACTTTCCACGCCTTGCCTTCCTTAAGCTGCCTGTGACCACAGCTCGTTCAGGACCGGGTTATCATTGCTTGTGAATTTAACCTACTTTTCTTTGAGAGCATTCTCTTCGCAATCGGGCCAGCATCGCCTCCCATAGGGTATGTGAGAACTGAAAAAGAGGTCAGCGTTGACAAAGGATGAGAGGCAGATTTATTGCGAACGACATGTTTGAGCTATGTTTAAATAAGTTCTAACGACTAAAAGCAATGATGACACCTTTATTCGAGGGTATGTTTCAGATAAGGACGGTGATAAGGGTGTCGTGCCTATTTTTGCTTTCAATAAATTTCTATATCAGATAGCAGAACATGTTCATACAAAAAAATGAACCTTACTTTTGCGAAAAAAAAGTCATCGTTTTCGTAAAAGAAAAAAATTATCGCATTGCGTTGAGGTTGGGCAGCGATTTTTCCTATTGCGTGTAAAGAGAACTTGGGGGCCACATAAATGAAGAACAAAAGTTTTAAAACGTTAATATGTTTATGTATAAACAACTCAAACTGGTTATTTGGATTAGTTAAATTTATTTTAAGTTTATATTTAAAGTAAAATAATAATGACAAACTTGACCTCTTGCGCAACTTTTTCATACTTAGTAATTTTCAGAGTTTTATAACCTATCGTAGACTAACGTTTCTAAGCTGAAACGTTTTGTACAGAATCATTTTGATGCTTTGTTTACTTTGAACAAAAAACGTTCGCACTCAACAATTGTAAATGTTTCTTGCATTACGCCCAGACGTTTTCGAATTAAGGAAAAAAGTCAAAATATGCACTTTTAGCTCGGCAATTAAAAAAAATCTTTGATTATCTTTAAACTCCAATCAATAAGCCCTTGACGACATGTAATTCGAAGGGTGCAATATTTTGCAGGATTATATTGTTTATTTTACAAAATATAAATGTTTAGGCCGATTTGTGTTGTAGTCGATAGACCTTTTTCGAAAGTCAAGTGCCGATTGATAAAAAACTCGGATCCACTGCACAATGGTGGAACAACTGACACCGCGGACCGTGCAAGGAGCGCGAGCGGGTAGCTTCGACTTGTGCTCCCGACAGAGTGCCGAACCAAAATTTTTATCGGCTCGGTTCGCGTTCGAGTTCACGGCTTTCGGTTAAGTTCCGGTTCAGTTACGGGGGCAAAAATAACGGTTCAAACCAGTTTGAACCGGTTGATACGCTTTAAACAGGTTTGAACCGCTAACATGAGAATATTTTTTACGCATGGTTGTGGCAATTGGCACTCTTTCTGCCCTGAATGAAGTAACTAAATAGCTGGTTTATTGTTTTGTACAATCCACTTTCAGTTTCAGGTACCAAAAATAAGAAATTGCGTTACTTAATTTCGAAGAAACATCAAAATAAAATGTAGATTATCATAAAAAATGTCATCTTTATGCTACTCAACATTCATTTGTTTACCTCAATCACATATATTTTACCTGAATCGAAAGGTTGTCACGAAGTTTGGGAGGGCGTCTAAAATACCCGTGATTTGTACAACTTTGCATCGCAGTATTGAAAGCTGAGTCATAGTTGTGCTTTTCAACTAAAGAATTAATTGCAGCGCATAAATTTATACAATATGTACATCGTTGCCATATTTATATAAGGAAATATAGTTTACGAAATACGCTTTACAATATACAGGTTGCGGCCGCAAGGACCAAGACATTTGGCACGTTTTGCAAAATTCGGATTCCAAACGCACATACCTGAAATTGGGCACCCAAACATAGCTCTGCGAGAAGTGTTATGCCCATTTTTTTTTTTTTTTAGGGCTCAGGTCTGAGATATTGGTCTATTAGAAACAAAGCAAAATCGGAGGCTGTATATTTCATTCTGTCTTATACCAGCTAGCATGTTTGCCGTCTGCACACTGGTTTATGCGTTCGCTCCCGAATGGCTTGCTCAACGCAAAAGATAAAACAGAAGCAGAAGCTGGCGATGAGCATCACAATTGCGATAATTAGTACTTTTAAAGAAATATATGAACAGTGTGCACCTAAGAGCAAGCTCAAACCAATGTGAAGACGACGAACGTCCGGCATGGGCTATAGAAAGTGTAAGGCCGCCGTTTTTGCTCTATTTTTATTATTTCACCACCTCTGACTTGAGCTCTGAAAAAAGAAATAGTCATAAAAGTTCTTGAAAAACTACGTTCGCGTACCAAATTTCAGGTATGTAGGTGTTGAATTCGAATCTTGCAAGGCGTGTCATATGCATTAGTCTTATGAACGCGCCCTGCATATGATAACCGCTCAACTTAGCTAAAAGCAAAATTATTTTCAAAATGTCATGAAATTATTTTTGGCAGCTAGGCCCTCTCAGTCTACCTTTTAGTGAAACATTGAGCGGGAATCACAACACTTGTTTTGGTAACCAACATTGTTTACACTCAGCAATGGGAGGCAGGCGAAAAATCGTAAAAAACAGGTGTGATCGAAATTGTTCACTCCAACTTATAGGGACATTCATACTCCAGTCGAACCTGGCCTGAAATAGCGCGTACCCAAGTGAACATTTTTTTTATTATGGAGGATAAACTGCAATAGCCTGGCTGTTGAGGTTTGTTCATGAAAAGATGCCGGTCAATTCAATTTGCAAATAAGCATCACCCTTTGCTAATTGATGATTTTTTGTTAAATATAACAAAATAGTGTTTTATGCTCTTATCGACATGGCAGGTACTTAACTGTTCAATTTCTAACGGTCTGCATGCGCGATTGTCATAGTTCCGCCACACGTTCCTGTGTATACCTTGTTTTGTCCAGCCGCAGACACATAAAGATCACATAAAAGAGGCAATAAAAGAGTTTCATATGTTTTAAGTATTATATTTGTGTCAGGAAGACGTAATTATTTAAGACTCTCCCAAATCAATTTGAGCCTATTGAGAATAAAAACGGCGTCAAAGATTTTCAGAGTATCTTTCAGATAACTTGCGGGTGCATTCACTTCAAATCAAATCAATTCAAATCAAATCAGTATATTTTTGTCACGAACAGTATAATCGTAGCAAGGGCACTGAAAAAAAAAGCTGCAGGAATGCAGCTTGACGAGTTCTCGCGCCCCCAATTACGAGGTTGCAGTGGCACTGGCAAGATGAACATATATATGCATACGCACAGATAAACATATAGAAAAATGCATGCAAAATTATACGTTTTAAAGTTGTATAAAATAGGAAAGAAATTAGGCTTTCATATTACAATATTTCTTGGATGGTGTGAATAATTACCGAGAATAGTATAATATCCCGAGAAAACAAAGTGCTTCATAATGCGGGTAATTTGTAACGGTATCTTAGTACCAAAATTTGTTCTAACGGTGTGAATACGCCAAGGGGCGTGATGGGTAAAGTGATTAATTTCTTTGGAGCTTAGCAAAATTTAAAATAATTTTATTACTTTTTTACGAATTGATAATATTATTACAATTAACCTATAACAATACATATTTTGAAATATTAATAATTCTGTATCTTTCAAAAAGAGGAAAAGAGTGAGGATCACGAGGAGCGTTTTCAATTATTCTCAGAGTTTTTTTTTTGGTAGTAGTCGTAACGTGTCCAAGTTTCCCTTTGTGGTCGTTCCCCAAACTAGATAAGCGTAACAGATAAGTGAACAAAAAATTGCATTATAATTTTTTTTAATGTTTGCTCGAAGAATATGTGGATAATTATTCAAGGTTCCCACACTTTGCACAGTTTCTGATAAATATATGTTATGTGAGGATTCCGAGTCATGTGTTCAGACAATATTGCACCGAGAGTCTTCATACTATCAACGCACCCTATCAACGCACTGAATGCGTCAGCGGAAGTAGAGGATGGCACTGTGGTGGCTGTGTTTCTTATCGGCCACGCAGTGTAGCGGCGGCCGTGCTTCGCCGGAAAGACGACGACGAGGCGAAGGCTGCGCCGAAATGGTGGAGATAGTGCGTCGTCAGATACTCTTTAGTACGTCTTTTAAATTCTTGTAGTTTAACTAGTGCCCCTGCCTATACCACACCAGAGAGTTTAATATTTACCGTCGCCTTCAAACGCGTTGTTAGTATGATGTGTGCGGGGTCAAAAAGCACGACATTTCTGCCAAGAACAACTGTAAAAATATAGGAAGAGCAAAACCTGATTGAGTGACAGCTGGTATTAAAATGTGAACACCTGCCACTGCCGCGGTGAAATCAAAACAATATTTGTGGCGCAAGATGACAACAGATGCGTAGAGAAGGTTTATTCACAACTCGAGCTAGCCGCTCGCCCTCTCGCGGGCGTACGCAGAACCAGAGGAGCGGGACTGCGGCGTGAGACGGTGGCGAGGACTGTCGGCGCTGGTGCCGCTGTTATCCGCATGGTTTTGGTCGGCGTGTTAGGGCATCACGTTGTTTAACGAAGAAAAGTGATTGCGCTAATATAGGAATTCCTGTGTTCCGCTTTGCAACTTTTAATAGTCAACATGCTCATTTCCTTCACGCACATTATCTCCTCCGTCACCAGTGATATGGTCCTGTCCTGAACGCTTTGTATTTGTAGGAAAATCAATTAATTTTGACACATTGACCAGCGTCAGCGAGCAGTGGCAAGAGAAAGCTTGGAGAATCTTTCACCGTGTCTTCCGCCATCTTGCAACTACCGCCTCGCCATCTATAGGGCGTTGGAGTTGCGAAAAGACCATTCCAGTAATAACCTTCTGCGAGCTGCCACCTTTGTGGGACGTGTTCTCCCTACGAAACCTCAGGCGGCGGGCATGCATCCATGAAGGATTGACTCGGCATTTTATGCCCGGGAAGGTGCATACATCCGGTATAAACATAGCATAATTGATCGACGGCTGGGACTTCGAAGCTGCCCACTGCGGTATTTTCAACTGGCTGGGAGATGGCTGAAACTTATTGCCCTTTTTTGTACGTGCGGGGGCCTGAGAAGAAAAACGTCAATCGAAAAGCAATTTCTTGTGACAAGCTCTTTACCACCTTCGTGGGCGTTGAGTGTTGAGAATATAGCGTCTTGTTTAGATGTGTTAGTAGCTACAATTATCCTTTTTGGGTCAGATTGCCGGAATAGTTTAATCACTCGGAACAGCTATTTATTCTCGAGGGCTCTACTTTCCCAGTAATCATTCTCTTCTGTTGCGGACTTGTCGTGTGAAGTATTGCCAAACAACATTCAGTCGCCTGTTTCTTTGTATTTGCGTCAAAGGTATGTTTATCATATATTTTATACTACAATAAATTGCAAAGCATCACACAGCCGTGGCTCTGAGCCCATTAAAAAAGGAGGTGCCACGGGAGAAGCAAAAGCATTCAAGGCCTTCACGACTGGAAAAAGAAAAAAAAAAGATCTGCCCAGCGAATTTGCCATTTTTATCTATCCGTTTGTCCGTCCGCCCAACCGCCCGCCCGCCACCCCGTGCGCCCGTCCGTCCGTCCGTCCGCCCGCCCCCCTCCCTCCCTTCCTCCCTCCCTCTCTCCCTCCCTCCATCCCTACCTACCTACCTACCTACCTACCCATCTACCTCGCCCGCCCGCCCGCCCCCCTCCCTCCCTCCCTCCCTCCCTTTCTCCCTCCCTCCCTCCCTCCCTACCTACCTACCTACCCGCCCCGCCTGCCCGCCCGCCCGCCCGTCCGTCCGTCCGTCCGTCCGTCCGCCCGCCCCGCCCTCCTCCCTCCCTCCCTCTCTCTCCCTCCCTCCCTACCTACCTACCTACCTGCCCGCCCGCCCGCCCCTCCCTCCCTCCCTCCCTCCCTCCCTCCCTCTCTCCCTCCTTCCCTACCTACCTACCTATCTATCTATCTACCTACCCGCCCGCCCGCCCGCCCGCCCGCCTGCCTGCCTGCCTGCCCGCCCGTCCGCCCGTCCGTCCGTCCGCCCGCCCGCCCGCCCGCCCGCCCCCTCCCTCCCACCCTGCCCGCCCGCCCGCCCACCCACCCACCCACCCCGCCCGCCCGCCCGCCCGCCCACCCACCCACCCACCCACCCACCTACCTACCTACCTACCTACCTACCTACGTACCTACGTCTGTCTGTCTGTCTGGGCGGTTTCATCTGGATTCAGACGAGTGGCAGTCATATTTTTTTATTTTGCTTAAAATTTTTATATTTTGCGGAGCATGTTCCAAGAAGAACAGTCATTTATATTTTAATGTCCTGACATGATTAGTTCCTGAGAAAAAAAATCTCAGAAAAGCGGGAAAGAACGACGCGGTTTTGACGATTGTCGTGTGTTGCGTCTTTAAATCACTCTCAATCTCAAAGTCTTCAAAAGACAGCGTCTGTATCTTTTAGTGTGATATATATGCAAGTAGGTAAGACGGCATTATAACTACTATTTATTATTCGCCGCTCCAATCTTTGTAAAAATCCCCAAACATGCCTCCGCGAACAACTGTGACCTAAATTGCGGATTTTCTTTTGAGTCGACTATGTTTAATATAGCTTTTAAAATAATACCACATGTAGAACCTTTCATTTTCTTCCAAATTAAGCAAATTATGTGTTTTTATCATGCACGAGGACTGAGAAATAAATTATGAAACAGAGAAGGTTTTAACTTATATCGTTGAATTTCAGCACGCTGTATTAAAAAAAAAACATTTTTAATTTTTTTTTTCTCGCGTCGTGTTCTCTTAACACCCTTCTTTTAGCCGGAATACATTCCGTTAGAGGTATTTGCCTTGGTTTTGAGTTTTAAGCCTCTAAATATGCTAAAAAAGAGCAAAGGCCGATGGTGGGATTTGGCGATTTTCGTGTGTGGCGTTTTTGAACCACTCTCAATCTCAAAGTATTCAAAAGAGAGCTTTCATATTTTTTTATTGTGATATATATGCAAGTCGGTAAAAGGAAATTCCGACTACTATTTATTATTCGTCGATCCAATCTTTGTAAAAATGCCCAAACATGCCTTCGCGAACAACTGTGACCTAAACTGCGGATTTTTTTTTAGTTGACTATGTTTAGTTTTGTTTTTAAAATAATACCACGTGTGGAGCCTTTCATTGCCTTCCACATTTTGTAAAGTTCATGTCTTAATAACGTACGAGTACTGAGAAATAATTTATGAAACAGAAAAATTTTTCACTCTTCGTTCAATTTCAGCATGCTGTAAAAAAATAAAAAATAAACTTTTTTTAAATTTTCTTGCGTCCGTTTTTTTACACTTTTGTTTAGCCAGCAGACATTCTGTTAGAGGTATATGCACTAGTTTTGAGTTTGAAGCCTCTAAATATGCTAAAAAAGAGCAAATGCTGATGGTGGGTTTATGGGTTATAGCTGCATATTTTATTCTTTATTATTATAATCTAAGGGACGTTAAATAAATACTCATATAAAAGACACGAATGCCGTTAGGCGTATAGTAACAAGTTTGCAATTTCAAACGTCTAAACAGTATAAAATCGCAACTGCCGAAAGCGGGTTTTCAGACAATTTCCGCCTGGTGCCATGATTGGAGGGGCCTCAAGCCTAAACCCTATGCGCTACATAATCTATACATTAGAAATATCAAAGTATAATATTGTAAAACATTAGAGGAAAATACACTTCCTATTGGAGACCTAGATATTTAAATGCGAAATTTTATATTTATAATGCGAAATTCATGTTGAAAACAGACCCGAGTCATTTTTAGCATATTTAGAGGCTTAAAACTCAAAACCAGTGCATATACCTCTAGCGGAATGTATTATGGGTAAAAGCAAAGTGTAAAAAAGACACGAAGCAAAAAAAAGCAATAAAAAAATAAAGATGTTTTTTTATTCAGCGTGCTGAAATTGAACGAAAAGTGAAAACCTTCTCTGTTTCATAATTTATTTCACAGTACTCGTACGTGATTAAGATACAAACTTTACATATTGTGGAAGGCAATAAAATGTTCTAGACGTGGTATTATTTTAAAAACGAAAATAAACATAGTCGACTAACAAAAAAATTTGCAGTTTAGGTCACAGTTGTTCGCGGAGGCATGTGTGGGGATTTTTACAAAGATTGGATCGACGAGTAATGAATAGTAGTTGGAATGTCATTTCACCAATTTGGATATATATAACAATAAAAATATATGGATGCTCTCTTTTGAATACTTTGAGATTGAGAGTGGTTCAAATACGCCACATACGAAAATCGTCAAAACCCACCATCGGCATTTGCTCTTTTTTAGCATATTTAGAGGCTTAAAACTCACAACCACGGCAAATATCTCTAACGGAATGTATTCTGGGTAAAAGAAGGGTGTGAAGAGAACGCGACGCGAGAAAAAGAAAAAAATTAAAAATGTCTTTTTTATACAGCGTGCTGAAATTGAACGAAAAGTGAAAACCCTCTCTGTTTCATAATTTATTTCACAGTACTCATACATGATAAAAACACAAACATTTCTTAATTTCGAAGGCAATGAAAGGTTCTACACGTGGTAATATTTTAAAAGCGATACTAAAATAGTCGACTCAAAACAAAATCCGCAATTTAGGTCACAGTAGTTCGCGGAGGCATGTTTGGGGATTTTTACAAAGATTGGAGCGGCGAATAATAAACTATAGTTATAATGTCGTCTTACCTACTTGCATATATATCACACTAAAAAAATATAAACGCTCTTTTTTGGATTGCTTTGAGATTGAGGGTGATCCAAATGCGCGACACACGACAATCGTCAAAACCTCGTCGTTCTTTCCCGCTTCTTTGAGATTTTTTTCTCAGAAACTAATCATGTGAGGACAATAAAATAAAAAGGATTGTTCTTCTTGGAACGTGAGCCACAAAATATAAAAATTTGAAACAAAACAATACATACGACTGTCACTCGTTGCCAGAACTAAATGAAACCGCCTATATATATATATATATATATATATATATATATATAGGCATGTTGGCTTGAAGGCCGAAGGCGTAAAGAAGATATGCGTGAAGCCAGGAGGATTTTATTCGACGTTTCGACCTGAGACAGGTCTTCCTGACGAAAACCTGTCTCAGGTCGAAACGTCGAATAAAATCCTCCTAGTTCGTTTTCTACCGTCACCCTGCTATATATATATATATATATATATATATATATATATATATATATATATATATATAATATGGGCGGTTCAATTTGGAGTCAGGCAACGAGTGGCAGTCGTATTTTTTGTTTTGTTTCAAATTTTTGCACGCTACTCGAGTTGAGCAGGTGGTTACTCAAGACAGGGAAACGGCCAACCAACAATTCCAAAGACTCATGCAAGAGAATCAGCGCATTACTGCAGAATCACAGGCAGTCTTGGCAGACGCCTTGGCTTTGGCGGTTGGTCGAGCCATCTCGCAAGGAATGCAACCTGGAGCAGCTGCGGCCCAGCCCGGACCGTCCACGCAGCCCCCCCCCCCTGTCGCTGCATTCGGAGGACTCCGATTGCAGGCCAACGCGGACACCCAGTCCGCATACCCCACCACTACCACCGACACCTGGCAAGTGGGCTCCCAACAGGAGTACCAGTCCCACCCTGCGACACACGCCGCCGTGGCGGCGCCTCCAGTTCCGGAGCCCAGAATCTTCGCCCCCTGCACTTCGGCCCCCGACCACGGGAGGTTTTTTGTTCAACCAGACATCGCCTACAACCCCTACACCCAGTACAACCCGCAAGTTGCTGGAAGACAACGGGTCTTCACCGTTCTCGATCCCCCGCCAAGCGGGACATTGCGGAAGCATTCGTTCACGTTCAACAAGCCGGAAGACATTCCCAGCACATCGGGAGGCGAGAAATCGCCGAGCTCCAACTCTTGGAATGCTTTGCACAGTTGTGGGACTGTCGCTGTGTTGGGCTCCCCGCCCGGGACAAACTGCGCATATTCGACCGTGTCCGACTCCTTTACCACGTCGTGCAGTCCGGGTGGGGAGCAGCCCTTGAGGGCTACGCCGATCCTTCGGCGTCCTTGCTCCTCAGACCCCAAGTCCACGCGCGACGACCTGCCAACCCCCGCGCGGGATCCCCTGATTGCAGTGCAAGTCCCTCCAGGACATCCAGACCCAACACCCGAAGTACCAAGCAGGCCAAGTCACCCAAGAAGCCTAAAATGTGACGACGACCTCGACATGCGCCATGACGCCGACGGCCTTCCCGACCTCGCCCTGGTGCCCCTACCCCATGTGGACACACGCCCAACCGCCGTCCAAGGCCTTCCCGACGACGTCGGAACTAGTGAGCCCCACTTTTTGACCAGAGACTTTACCTGTCCTCCCGAATGTGTCGTGCTCCTGGACTCTTTGGGTGCTCCCCTTGGTGTCCCTCGAGCCCTCGACCACACCGTCCACCAGCCCGCGCTGGTGGACGGTGTACCTACTCTGGCACTTTTGCAGGATGTCCTCCTTCCAGAGGACCTCCTTACCCAGGCGGTCCGTGAGGTTGGCCTTCCCACCCTCTCGTCCCCCTTCTTGCCGGTCCCGGGGCCTTCCCCCGCTGCCGGCCTTTCCGAGGGAGCCACTTCCCCTTTCGGTGCTACGGCACCGACGGGGTCTGCCGATACCCCCTCGGACGGTTCGGTGGAGGGCCTTCCCCCGGTGCCGACACCGATGGTGACTCCGATGGTGGGCAGAATAGCCTCGCGGACGCGGCCCTTCGCATTTTGTGTTGGCTCACCGTCCACCAGCCCTTCCCTCCGCCGGACGACGCCGGGGACGACGACGACGGCAGCTCCGACAGCCGCCGCCAAGCGGCCTTCCCGCCCGGCCCTCCCCACATGCCCGTAAGACCCAGCGAACCACCTCCCAAGGTGAACTGGGACCTAGTGGTGTCAGTGTTTGGTTACGACCCCCCTTTGACCCCACTGCTCTTAACTTTTTCGCGCGCACACCATCCGTTTTTAACGCACGTCCTCCGCCAACATCTCAGTTGGCCGTGTTGCGCGAAGCAGTTCGGTCAATGTTGGACACCAACATCATCGAGCCGACAACCCGCGGACCGTACCTTTCGCCAGTCCAGCTTGTGCCGAAGTCTTCGACTTGGTCACGATTTTGTCTTGGACTGCTCCCACTTGACGCCACATTTACCTAGTCCCCCTTCGCACTTCCCCCTTGCCAAAGGGCCCTCCAGGTCTGCCCCTTGCCCAGGAAACCTTTTTTACTAAAGTAGATTTAAGGGACGCCTTCTACCATTTTGCTTGAAGTCCCCAAACTCGCACTCTAATACGGTTCCGTCTTGACGGGAAGTACTATCAGTACACCGTTCTGCCGTTTGGCATCCGCCCGGCACCTCTTTTTATGCAGAACCTGGCAACGGCATTAGCGCGGGAGGCGCGAGCCCGCGGACTTTGGGCATGGGCCCATCTTGACAACCTCCTTTTGGCCCACTCATCTTTTTATTTTTTGCAACACCAAACCGCCAGGTTTGTGGACGATCTCCTCCGCTGCGGATTTCGGCTTAATCCCGCGGACTCACAGTACCAGCCCACGCCTTCCATTATTTTTCTTGGCTTTTTTCTCGATGGCAACACGGAGAGGATCGCCCACACCCCTGGCCGGTTTCGCGACTTAGTACGGACGTTCTCAGTCCTTAAGACGCCCCAGAGCATTAAGGTGTACCAGCGTGTTGCTGGTTTGTGGACATTTTATTTTTCTTTGTTCGGGAACCACTTTCATGCCTTACGGCCCCTGCACGTTGCTGCGGCAACTGGCCGTCCTGTGTCTCCCCAGTGGGTGGAACTTTTTCTTTTGTGCTGCTCCACCTTCCGGCGAGCATGCCCTTCACCACGACGCCAGTTGTCCACACGGCGTGTGCCGACGCAAGCAGCACAGGACTCGGAATGTGCACCCCCACGGCAACATCGCTGTCATCACCCGGACACCGCAAGGGATCTACCACCGGGAGCTCTGGGCAGTGCTTCAGCCATCCTCATCTCCCCACCAAGGACCCTTGTCTACTGCGACAACCGAGCAGTGGTCGCAGCTCTAACTCACGGCCACGGCCGCGCTTTCTCGCCTCTTGAAGCCCTTGTGGCCACCATTCTTCTGGCAAATAAAGCCTCCTGGATCCAATGGTTACCTACCGACTGCAACCCGGCCGACGGCCCCTCTCGACTCAACCGCACACTTTCCGTGGGTCGAGTGGGGCCGTCACTAGGGGCTAGCCTATATATAGGCTGACCCTCATGACTACTATATATATATATATATATATATATATATATATGCATTTATATACACAGGGTGTTTTAACTTAACAGATTTGCTTAAAAAAGCGGTGAATGTTACACTAATGCGGTTTGCGCAGGTCGCTACACGGCCAGGGGGACATATATACTGTGAACGACTTATTTTCGCGGGCTCAAATTTTCGCGAAGTGTTCGCCTGGCCGTATAACTCACCTGCACAAACCGCATAAGTGTAACGTTCACGGCTTTTTTCAACAAATCTGTTAGTCCTAAAGTATAATAATATATATATATATATATATATATATATATATATATATATATATATATATATATATATATATATATGTTAATTTTGTTTTATATGAAAGAACGTCTTTTGTCCGTGAGTTCGTTTATTAACCTATCCAAAACTACCGACGCGCAAAATGGCCACGTGTACCACTTCCCATAGGTGCATACTGCCACCATAAGTTCTGGTGAAGTCACGAAGCGGTTTTTCCTGCTGCGCCGGCGCAATATTTCTGTTGTTCTGGCGTTTCACCTATATAATCTCGAACCAGCCAGGCAGTGTGAGGTGGACAGTAGGAAAGGCAACTCGACATAAAGCCGCAGAGCGTTCGTGGGCGAAGACCCTTCGAGGTGAGTGCATGTTATGTCGAAACGATGTAATGGTGGCAATGATTAACGGGACAACATCTCCAGTGTTCAATGATGTGTAGTCGGTTTAATGTGAAAATTGCCACCGAGGTTCCCTCTCTTCCACGAATTTTTCTTCTTCTATTAGCGCCGAGATGTTTCGGTTGCGCCCTCTTGGTATTTTCGTTCGGGACGTCACGACGAGTATTAGCATCGCCGTAATTGGCAGGATTTTCCTCTGCCTCTCCGCGATTAGCATGATTTGCCTCGCTGTAAACCGCTGATTAAGTAGGCACTTTCTAGGAAGCTATATGGTTTGGCCAATCGCGAATTTCGACCGCAGCCAGGCTTTTGGTCGCCGCTAAAGCTCTGCTTGACTTCATTTTCGACCCCAGCCAAGGCTACCATCGGATGGAGTTAATGAAGCAGCCTCAAAAGCTAGTAATCACGGCGCTCGCTGCCTCTCTGGGTTTGCTATCAGCGGCTAAACCAATCTCTCTCTCTCCCACACACACACACACACACACACACACACACACACACACACACACACACACACACACACACACACACACACACACACACACACACACACACACACACACACACACACACACACACACACACACACACACGCACAGCACACACACGCACGCACGCACGCACGCACACACATACACACATACACACACACCCACACACACTAAAAAAGCGCACGTTTCCTGCGCATTCAGTGTGCGTGGTCGGTTCAGCCTGAGACGGCCAACCCACAAAGACAATGGGCGGCGTGAGGAAGCAATTTTGGCACTTCTTGGCTCGAGAGAGAAAATATTTACTCGTAGATTTTGATTAGAGCATCGGACTTGGAGTGAAACTTAGTAGAGACCATTTGATGTTGACATATCGATACTCTTTATGTAGCGCAAGAATTTGGGGTGTACGCGAAAGGCCGGAGGCCCGTACCAAAGGCCTAATGCAGTATTCACAGTGGCGTGTCAATTGCAACCGCGAGGCGGATCCACGCGTTGTCATCATCAAATGCGCATGAAGATGCCCTGAATCATTTAGGCAACTGCGTTCGGCACCGCTTAGTGATCGACCGCCAGTTTCGATGAGGCACCATACTACCAACTGAAAAAAATGCCGATCAGCAAAAGACAGATACACACGCTAGTCCGTACACACAAATACAATGCACGTATCATAAAATTCACCAGAATAAATTTAGGCATACGCGCATACTTGCATTCCTCTTGCGAGCTCGCGCAACCAAAGGCCGACGGGAGGCAATGTGCAATGCTGAAGCTAAAATGTTCTACCGGAATCTTAATGAGTGAAGGACGGTGCCACCCTAGTCACTGGCAGAGCGAGCTTCTTTATTTCTTCCCATTGCTCGGTGGCGCGCGTTGTTCGGCCTTCTCATCGGCCTCAATCTGACCGGCTGCCGAGCGATAAGTTCGGGACTCGCCAGTCTCGTTTCTTCAGCTGTCAGGAAGCATAGATCTTTCCGACAGGTCGGCTCTGCGTTCTGTCATCTTCGTCTGCTGGGCTGCGAAACGCCTTCTGAACCTGCGCTCTTGCTCTGTTGTGCGCGATATTAGACGCTTCGCGCGCGTCCACACCTCAGTGACTCAGCATTTCTCGATCAGGTGATAAGCGCTGGCAAAGTCTACAAGAGTCAACTTGAAGGAAAAAGATGTTGTATGTGAGTTTACCACCTACTACTCAATAACACGCCTTTTCGAATGGCTTTTTGTAAACCGGGATAAGATATTTGTAAAATTAAAATTATGGTATAATCGAGCCTAGTTCAACACTTCTCACGATAAGTAATTAAATATATAAAATTAAATGTTACCTGAGGCTAGCAACAGGAGGACCAGTGCATTCGGAACCATGGTTAGAGTAGCTATTGAGCCGGGATGCTTTTCAAGGATGAATTTTCATACGATGTACGCCACTTCTTACTAAAAGATAAAAAAGAAGCCATTGTTGTTTGTTATATTTTAACACGAGCTTGACAGGCGCTCGTATTGAAACACGTCTTTCCAACACGACAAACAGCTGCTGGAAGCGATTCTCGGAAATTTAGAAACGTCAATGTCTCTAACAAACGAAATCATTGCATTGTGTTTTACGAATTCACTCTTAGACACAACAGATTTTTCCGGAAAATTCCAGAAACCTCGCGGCGAGGGGAATTGTGGAATTGTTCTGATGTACTACGTTTGTGTCAACTCGAATCATTCGGTCTTATGATTAAAAAATCGGACCACATAAAAAGAAATAGAAACAATTTTTATTACATACTCTGTTTTGCATTACTTCTGTCTTCACTGCGTTCTAAAATCCCGAAACGTTCAGCCGACGTCAACTTCGGCTTCTATTCCTGGATAATCTCACGTGCCACAGGTCGGAAGGTCACAATCCGCCAAGCAGACGGTGCGGGTGCCACATATAATAAAGAAGGTTCTTTTTAGAGCTATACTATAAAAATAAATTATAGCACGTCCCCCTTCTGGCGAAGCGCGGGTTGGGTTGACCAAATTAACCTAAAAGCGACATCCAGAAACAAACTTGAGTACAGGGTGTCACAAAAAAAAATTACAGGTCTTTTTTTTAGGCAAAAATAATCTAGGCATCGATGAATGCTCATTCTCCGCCCAAAGGTAGCGCTAGAGGTCACAACCAGATGCCAAAGTGTCAGCCCGATCCGAACCTTATTCAAAAGCTATGAGTGATTTTCTGAAAAGTTCAATGGAAAAATGGCGGCCTGACGGAGTTTTCAAATACATGTGGCTCTATGACGCCAGAAACCGAAAACGGGCGAAAATGGGCTCCAGTTTTCCCATTGAAATGTTTCAGAAAATCACCTATAACTCTTGAATGAGGTATTGGATCGGGCTGAAATTTTGGCATCTGGTTGTGACCAGGTGGCTTTGCCGATTTAAGTACTAATGAGAGCAATTGTCGATTGTTCACCCCATGGCCACTTCATGGCTGTGACGTAGAGCTGGATAACAGCACCTGGAAAAGGAACAGGATAAACAGTGATGCATGTTTAGTAAATATGTTTTACATGAACTATAAATCATGCTCCTAATTAAATTTTAACACAGCAGAAAGGCTACTTAAAAGGTCTTGGTAGTATGTTCATTCTCCTTCAATATAAAAGACCTACTGAAAGTGCGTGGCTGATACGGCGGTGGTCGGAAGAGCTATGTGCGCTCCGTGTGATTCCGTTCTGCCTCGAGGAAAGGACTCTCACACGGGGTTCAACTCGTTCTGAACTTGCCAACAGTTTTTGGTTTAGGTTTGGCCTAAGAGTGCGCTTCATTGGCATCACGATCAGAGATATGGTCACGAAGGTTCGAAGCAAGCATGCTCATCACTATTTTTGTTATTAGTTGTTTCTGGTGCAAAATTTGAGAACGGGCACTGTCAAATAAACAAATATAAAAAGTCACCCGAGTCTCATATTTGAAAAAAAAAGTGGTGAAGAGCGCATTCATTAATTAGAAGGAAGGCACGGACCTGGCACTTTAACGCTCAAAATGATTGCCTTGACTCTGTCTAGTCTCTCTCAGACAGTAATTTCTGAGTTAGTAGCCTTGACATGATGCTGATGAACTGTTCTAAACCGCGAAACTGAAAACTGAGAAGCGTGTGTTGCACTTTAGCTGAGCCCGGAGTGAGTCCTCCCCTTAGGTAGATTGGAATCCCAGAGCGCACAAAGCGCAGATACCAGCCACTGCCTCAGCCAGGTGCTCCCACTGCGGGTCTTTCATATCGCAGCAGACTACATAACGCATTAACTTCAGAACTCAAGAGTGACAAGTATGGTCTCCCTCTATTTGTAGTATACAACTCTCAGTAAATGCAAAAGAAATGCCACTTCGAGCACTTCAAGGTGAACAGCACCTATAACATGCAGTACTGCGGAAGGTTGCTCAGATCATTTTAAAGCTAATTTTAAATTGCTGCAAGGTAAATTTTTTTCCTGTTTTCATAGTAAAACCGAAACATTAGCCAAACTTTACTATAAATACAATGTTTTATGTTTTTTTTAAATGCATATAAGTACTTTTTGATATTTATGTTTTATACCTGTAAGATTACAATATGAAGTGGCTTCCACTGACAGCCCTGAAGCTATAAAAAAAAATTCCCAGTAATTAAAACGCAACAAAAGAAAATCAGATCAGAAAAATATTCAGTCTGACTTAGGTACGACGTTCTGTATATATATATATATATATATATATATATATATATATATATATATATATATATATATATATATATATATATATATATATATATATATATATATATATATATGTCTGGTCACGAAAGGTGGATAAATTCGATATTGCGGAAACTACGCGTCGCAACAAAAAAAAAGGCTTGTGTCGTCTTTGGTCCTGGGCCAGGGGCCTATTTAGAAAAATTATTGAAGTCCGAGATAATTAAATTGTTAAATATTTTTGCGTAATTAACTTTTTTAATATTGTCTTTAAGGGCATAGTTTCAATTAGGAATTTGCTCAGCGTCATCGAAAAACACTAAATCAACAAATTGCAAAACAATAGAAGGCACGCGAAGCATTTTACAGCTTTCTGAAAAACCGTACAAAATTCGACGGGTTTTTAAGTTTCGGTTTGTTATCGGAGCGCATCTCAACCCCGGCGTTCTATCGTTCTGCAATTTGTTGGTTTAGTGTTTTTCGATGACGCTGAGCAATTTTCTAATTGAAACTATGCCTTTAAAGACAATTTAAAAAAAGTTAATTACGCAAAAATAATTAACAATTTAATTATCTCAGACTTTAATAATTTTCCTAAATAGGCCCCTGGCCCAGGACGAAAAAGACACAAGCCTTGTTTTGTTGCGACGCGTAGTTTCCGCAATATCGAATTTGTCCGCATTCCGTGAAACACCAATTCGGTATATATATATATATACAGAGGTGTATATCATATATATGCATATATATATATATATATATATATATATATATATATATATATGGATAATTATAAATACAAATAAAAAATGGCTAATTCGCTGGAGATATTTTTTTCTTTTCTTGCGCGTGAAGGTTTGAAATAATTTTGCTTCTGTCGTGGCACCTCCTTTTTTATTTGACTCAAAGCCGCGGATGTGTGATTTTATAACAATTTATTGTAGCACAATAGACCGGGTGTTTTTGCGAAGACTTTCAAAAACCCTAAAAATGAGTAAAAATGAGGGCTTTTGAAAAAGAAAAAAACTGTCTTTGGGAACAAACTACTAGCCACGGCGGACGTGAGAAATTTTGAAAAACATACTTATTAGCCAGCGAATTAATTAAAACTTGTTAATTAAATTTTAATTAGTGGAAATAGACATATGGTTCCAATTAGAAAGTTGCTGAGCGTTGTCGAAAACCAGTAAATCAGTCATTTTCAGAAAGACTTTGAGCGCGGTAGAAGAGTAGTAGCGCACTAAAGATACCACTCGTGGAGGAGGTACAAGGCTAACGGTTGCGGTAAGGCGCCCGCGCGATTTTTCCGCTTCATTTCTAGCCCTAGCCTTGCACATGCTCCAGGAGTGGTAAATTTAGTGCGCTACTACTCTTCTCACGCGCCCAGTCTTTCTGAAAATGACTAATTTAGTGGTTTTCGATAACGCTCTGCAACTTTCTAATTGGAGCCATATGTCTATTTCGACTAATTAAAAAGTTAATTAACAAACTTTAATTATTTAGCTGGCTAATTAGTATATTTTTGGTGATTCCTGACGTCCGCCGTGGATGGTAGTTTGTTCCCGAAAACAGTTTTTTTTTTCAAACGCTCTAATTTTTAAGATTTTTGAAAATCTTCGCAACACACCCGGTATATTAAACATCTCTTCAACACACAAAAAAACAGGCAACTGATTATTGTCTGGCGATACTTCCCACGCCAAATCAGCAACGGAAGGGAATGATTACCAGAAAAGGAGTCCTTGACAAGAAATAGCCGTTCTGGGGTACTCATGAAACGAGTGATTAAACTATCACAACAGTCTAACCTAAAAAGCATAATTGTTGCTACTAAAGCATCTAAACAACACGCTATACTCTCAACGCTCAGCGCGCCCACGAAGGTAAAGAGCTTGTCACAAGGAATTGCGTTTCAATTGAATTTTTTTTTCTCAGGCCTCCGCACGAAAAATTAAGCGCAAAATGTATCAGCCATCTTTCAGCCATTTGAAAATACCGTAGTGGGGAGCTTTCAAGTCCCAGCCGTTCATCAAGTGTGATACGTTTGTACTAGATGTGTGCACCTCCCCGGGCATAAAATGCCGAGTCAATCCTTCATGGATGCATGCCCGCCGCCTGAGGTTTCGTAGGGAGAGCACGTCCCACAAAGACGGCAGCTGGCAGAAGGTAATTACTGGAAAAAGTCTTTTAGCAACTCCAACACCCTATAGATGGCGAGGCGGTAGTTCCAAGATGGCGGAAGACACGGTGATGGATTCTCCAAGATTTACCGCGCCACTGCTTCGCTAACGCTGGTCAACGTATTAAAAGTAATTGATTAGCCTACAAAAACAAAGCGCTCAGAGCAGGCCCATATCACTGGTGACGGGGGAGTTAACGTGCGTGAATAAAGTGAGCATGTTGACTATTAAAAGTTACAAAGCGGAACACAGCAATTCCTATATTAGCGCAATTGCTTTTCTTCGTTGCAACAACGTGATGCACTAACACGACGACCAGAACCATGCGGATAATAGTGGCACCAAGGCCGACAGTCCTTGCCACCGTCTCCGCCGCCGTCCCGCTCCTCTGGTTCTCCGTGCGCCCGCGAGAGGGCGAGTGGCAGGCTTGAGTTGGGAATAAACTTTCTGTACGCATCTGTTGTCATCTTGCGCCAAAATATCGTTTTAATAATAATAATAATAATAATGTCTTTATTTTCAGTGCCCAGAAACAACCACAGTGGTCTACTCTCTGGTACACCAATACGACCCTAGAAACACGTTAGCATAATACCATCACAAAAAAGTTATCAGGAAATTGCAAGGCTATTCAACTGAATTTTGATTTCACCGCGGCAGTGGCAGGTGTTCACATTTTAATACCAGCTGTCAATCAAGCAGGTTTTGCTCTTCCTATGTTTTTACAGTGGTTCTTGGAAGAAATGTCGTGCTTTTTGACCCCGTACACATCATACTAACAACGCGTTTGAAGGAGACGGTAAATATTAAACTTTCTGGTGTAATACAGGTAGGGGCACTGGTTAAACTACAAGTATTTAATAAACGCACTAAAGAGTATCTGACGGCGTACTATCTCCACCATTTCGGCGCAGCCTTTGCCTCGTCGTCGTCTACTCTGGCGAAGCACGGCCGCCCGCTACGCTGTGTGGCCGATAAGAAACATAGCCACCACAGTGCCATCGTCGACTGCCACTGACGGATGCTCCGTCTCCGGTAGTTGCAAAAATATAGGGGGATCGGTGGCCGAGTGGTCTAGCGCACACCAGCTTGGAGCACGTGGAGCGAAAGCTCGCGCTGCAGAACTCATGGATCATGGGTTCAATCCCCACCCCTGGCCGTTTCGATCTGGACGAACATCGTACCGGCGTGCGGTCGTGTATAGGGCCGCCCACACTAGCGAGAAAACGCGCACGGCGCGCCGATCGCGTTGAAAACGCGTTCCGCAAAATCGGTTGAGCGCGGGAAATCATGCGTTCGCTCGAATGCTTCAAGAGTGCGCGAGGCCTCCTGTGCTGTCACGTGACATTCGCCGCGATCGGCGTGCCACGCACGTTTTCTCGCTAGTGTGGGCGGCCCTTTACATTACTGCGTGGTACACGTTAAAGACCGCAGGTTAGCAGTCAGGCACGTAGCCAGGATTTTGTTTCGGGGGGGGGGGGGGGGGGGGGGGGCCCGTCCATGACAAAATGCTGTATGAGGGGGAGGGGGGAGAGGAGGTCCCAGCAAATTGGAAGATTTCAAAGGGGGGGGGGGCCCGGGCCCCAGTGGGCCTCCCCCTGGCTACGTGCCTGTTAGCAGTCGTACTGCACTGGCTAAATTGTTCATCTACAGTGGATAACAATGTCGGCTTGTTCTCGCAGACTAACCTCCAGGGGTGCTATTCTGGTCGGAAACGGGTACCTTTCGAGCTGTGACGTATCGAGAAAGAAGGGGTGGAGCCTCAAACTAGAATGATTCTTGTTTGAGGCTCCGCCCCAACGTTCGGGTTCACGCACGCGGTCAGCTAGAATCTGACGATCGCCCTACGTCGCGATGACGTGTCCACGCAGTTGGGGCGGAAAAATCCCCGCATTTCCCCCTGTTTTTTTTTTTTTATCTTCTTTCTTTCTTTTGGGAGTTAGAACGAGCGAATAACAGAGAAAAGGATATACTTTCCGGAAAATGGAAGGAAACAGAGGAAAAGTAATATTATCCTTTTATAAAATGCGAAAGATTATTCCAATAATTATGTCGTAAAGTAAATTTAGATCAGATATCTCAACTTGTTTTCTGGGAGCCTTTCGCTACCTACCTTTCAAAACAAGCATTCCGAAAACCGCGGTAACAACCTTGTGATGTTTGTGCCTCGTTTGCGTCGTTGCGTCCCTTGTTTCTGCACGATACAGATGGCATTACGAGAAGAAAATATTATGTGAAGGTACACCGCGACACCGAGCATCTTTTGTGAAGCCGCCGTGAACCTAAGCTGAAATTAAATCTGTTTGCCTGTGAAGTAGACTCCAAATTAAGACAGCGCTGACGACGACCCTGTGGTAATATATGACAAGTGAGATCAACGCAGAGTGCACCTGTTGTGAATATGCTGTGAATGATGCAGGAAAGTTTCTTCGGGCAGTTTTAATAATGCTTTGCTCCCTTTGCTCACTGCACTGATTACGACGGTAGTCCCTATATAAGCCATGCTCTTTCGTTTCGGCGCTGAAGAAATGGACGTGACCCGATAATCTCGGACAGTCTTCTTTACTTACTTTTTATTTGCAAAAAAAATCGTGCAAAACAAAACAACACAAAACAAAACGGCTTTTACGAGTTTACACGTCCCTACATAGGTACCTCGCTATCCCATTGGCTTCATTGCGCGTGAAGGTTCAACGCTATTTGCCATGGGAACGTTCGTGAAACTAGAGAGCCTCTGTTTGCCGCTAACAGTCGCTTTTCGAGTTCGGGTTGTGACGACAAAATGACGTAAGAAAAAGAATGCACGGGAGTATTTGCATTAGATAGTTTTAGAATAGCGTAAATACCCTTGCGTCAGCACTGCGTACAACGCACGCTAGCTGTCGACGTAACGTTACGGAGCGCGTTGAACGCGCACTTTTAGTATAGCGGAAGGCAA
>JAZHYW010025642.1:0-19850 GCA_037355805.1 Ixodes ricinus | reverse complement strand
AGTGCTAATCACACTTGTCTATAACGCGCGAGCGTGCGAGCTTTCTCGGGAAGCGCTAGACTGGTGGCATTCGCGGAAACTAAGCTAGTCACGTGGCGCAACATGGAACGGCCAGCTCGAGGGGTGTCCTGCCCACTCTATCAGCTTGATAAGCGATAAGAGTAAAGTGCTTTATGATATATTTTGTTTTTTGATGACGACATCGTTGATACGCCTTCATGCTTTAGTTTGTTTATTGTTCGAGCAATGATGTTTGTAAAAGCGTGCAAGCAGCCATCCGCGCCGCGTTCGCCGCCAGCTGATAGAGTGGGCAGGACACCCCTCGAGCGGGCCGTTCCATGTTGCGCCACGTGACTGGCTTAGTTTCCGCGAATGCCACCAGTACTAGCGCTCCCCGGAGAAAGCCGCACGCTCGCGCGTTATAGACAAGTGTGATTAGCACTGTACCAATCGTGTATACACACACAGAAAGGACAACAAACAACAAACAACTACGGCCATGGGGGACAAAGAAAAAAAGAGCAACAAAAAACCTGCAACAATAATAATTTATATACCTTCTGCACTGATCACCGCGAAAAAAGTTGTTCTATCATTGCTGCAAATGATGACGTTGTGGCTGCATTTGTAAGCACTCTCAGGCAAACAATTCCGATCATTGATTGTTTTGCGTGAAAATGCTACTTTTTGGACAGAAAGATGGGTTTTGAGCGAAGATCGCGGGGCCGTCTTCGCGGCATCCCTTACAAAACAATCAATGACGTCTTCAATTAACTTTTTATTGTATTCCTATAGAGTCAATTGAAACTCAATATAAACTCAATGTCTAATGAGTTTGGTCATTGAAACTCAATTTTGATTCTATTGAACTTACTCATTAGGAATGCAATTGAGGCTGATCATAAGAAACTCAATATCGATTCTATTGACTTTACTCACCAAGAATGCAATTGAGTTGGATCGGTAGAAACTCAATATCAATTCTAATGAATTTACTCATTGGGGATGCAATAAAGTTTTATCATAAGAAAGTCAATATCGATTCTATTGAATTTACCCATTCGGAATGCAATTGAGTTTGGTCATAGACTCAACATCGATTCAATTGAATTTACTCATTGGGAAGGCAATTGAGTTTGGTCATAAGAAACTCAATACCGTTTCTATAGAATTTACTCATTAGGAATGCAATTGAGTTTGGTCATAAGAAACTCAATATCGATCCTATTGAATTTACTCACCAAGAATGCAGTTGAGCTTGGTCATAAGAAACTCAATAGCAATTCTATTGAATTTACTCATTAGGAATGCAATTGAGTTTGTTGTTTTGGTCGTTGTGGATTACTGCACCGAACGATTATTGCTTGTACCAATGTTTTTCCTATTAAGGGATAGAGTCCAATGACTTCGAAACATTGTTTATCATTTATGAGACTTCCAAGGAGGAAATAGCAAACTGGGAACCTTAATAAATGCTGAGGTGGTCGCCAGCCAAATGAATACCTTTCTTATGTAGAGGTATATAAGGCGGTGGGGTAGTCAGAGGAGTACGATTAGTGGGTTGAGAGTGCTGAGTTATGATGTTTCTGTTCGTTTCACTCCATGTGCTTTGTTTCCTTCATGTTGCATGCTGTGAGGAATTATAAAAAAAATTCTTAACCAGTTGCAATTTTTTAAACGCAGTTGCAATAAATTCTGTTGAAACACGTTGCAAAAATTTAATTGAAACTCAACTGCAATATTTTTATTGAAACTCAATAGCAAAAGTTTTATTAAAACACTATTGCCTAAATTCAATTGAAATGCAGTTGCTAAAATTCAATTGCGCCTCAGTGGCCAATATCCTGGGACGGATCAATAGAGACTCATTAGAAAAAGTCAATTGAACTTCAATTGAGACTGAATGCGGTCTATTGAGTGAGCCCTTACACTTTCAATTGAAACTCAGTTCATTTTTTTTGTAAGGGCATGCTGGGACTTCTTGGCAACCTGACGATTGCAAGGAACATTTTATGAAACAGGCGTAAGCAAATTAGACTTTCATGATTGATGAACGTTTCGTTATCTCTGTCCCCTAGCGGAACGCAATACGATAGCAGCCGATCTACATTTTTGCTCCTTTCATGAAAAGCGCCAGTCGGGCCACACTGCACCCAGACTCCGAGGAAAAGCACCGTGTGGTTCGCCCACTCTCCCCACTTCCCTTCAATAAAAAAAAAAAAAAAGTATGTTAAATACCGCGAATACGCCAGCTGAAACGCGCGTAAATTCGTTGAGAATACACTCTCAGAAAAAAGGTGTATTCTTACAGCCTTTGCGCTATATAATACGTCCCAAAAACTTCAGTTGGACGTCCAGCGCACTGACGCCGATCTGACTAACGTTCACGAGAAGCTTGATAGCAGTGTGCTTCAACTTCTTAAGATAGCTCATGTACGTCTTACTGACTAGAAAAAAAAATAATCGGAGTGTTCTTGTTCTTAGTGCAAAACCTCAATGTTTGCTTTGTGTGGTCTTTGATACGTACTTTATCTATTTACTAAGTTATAACTTATATCGCACCGTTATACAGCCCCTCATTAAATTTGGGGTCGTCTGTTCGACTATAGTGCGATGTACGTAGAACTAAAGTTTCGGGGGCATAATATGGCACAAAAGGGTGTAAGCTGACACCCTTTTTTTTTAGAGTCCGGGAGGCACGTTAGCGTCTTCTCTGGCCATCGAAAATGTTCTCCGGTTTGCATTTGTCATTCGTAAATAGCCTAAAATCTGTGACACGTCACACTGTAGTTATTTTGATCACTCTCGACGAAACTGTTGTCAGTGAAAAGAATACTCGCGATTCCACGGAGATATTAGGAAGGCAAAGTTTGAACTTACATTTCGCGGTTGTTGAGCGGTTTCTCGGAATTCCTATACACCAACTCATGTTTACAAACAAACCGGAGCGCCCGGAGCGCCCCTAGCGGACGCCACCGGCACCGCGCATGCGCGATGGGGGTGTGGGCAAGAAGCTCGCCGTCGCCCATAAACACACCATTGAAATGCGTTGTTGTCGGCGTCAGTGTGAGTCCCCCTGCCCTTTTTCGCGTTCGAATTGTTGGTTCTACGTCTTCCTGGCGATGTCTGACTATCTTGAGCGGCGTCAGCGAAATTACCGAGGCTCGTTACACCGCAAAACTTCGCGTGAATAATGTGACATGTGGCGATTCATTCCGCGTGGACGCCGCAGAATGTACGCTAAAGCCTGATTCGCATGATGAGATTTCGCTCGGAATTTTCAGTCGCGACGCCGCTCGGGCTGCAAAAGCGTGAACCGTAGCTGAGATGGTCGACGTCGATACTGAAAATCGCAAGCAGAATCGGACCAACTGAATTAGGCATAACAAGTCGGTGATGGTCACTGGTAGCAATGATCAACATCTCCTTGTGTCTACTGTTTACATCGAGCCTGCTTACCAACCTTCAAATTTAAGTCTTTTGAGGCCTGCACATACTGCTTATCGCAAGTACCGGGCCAACATTTGGTCTACGGACCGGCATCGTCTAAGAGAGCAGACGACAAGCAGAAAGGTTTAAAAGAGCAGACGACAGTTCGAACGATCAGGCGGCCGTTTGAACTTGAAGACGCACTGAACGTAGTCCGCAGGTGGTCCGCACAACTTGGCGGTTTTCTGGCGTTCATGTTGGAACAAAACAAATAAATCTGATGACCACAAGTATCCGTGAATTCAACCCAAAGTGCTTCCCGCCCAAGCAATCGTTGTCCGACGGTGTCTGCTTTTCCCTTTTCACGGCACATATCCAGATTCTTGGACGAACCGAGCACGTGAAAACTGACCTTCAAACCTTTCTCGACACTTTTGGTACGACCCCAGTCGCGGCGTTTTGACGAGAAGGCAGGTTTTTGTCTGGTTCCCTTCAAAACAACGCAGGAATACACGTCTGGCATGGGGACTTCTGCCCACAGCCCCAGACCGGAAGTGCGACCGACGCGCCACCACCGCGCCGTGACGTCACAGAGATGAGTTCGTGTATATAGCCGGTTTTTTGAGCCGGCAAATACTCTCTTTCCACAGTGCTGCGATAAGGCGGCTTTTGCCTTGCGTCGCGTACTGCGTACTGAAAGACGTCGAAGTATTTTTTGAAAGCCCCTCTGTAAACGGTCGCGTCTGCCTTTGAGGAACCCGTGGAAATGTTAACAAAAACGCAGCACAGTAGAAAAAAAAAAAGGCACAACTCGTTGAACGCGAGTCTCGCGGTCGAGCGACCCGAACAAAGGACATTCTTTGGAATTACAGTCAGTGCCCGGAGGACAGCTGGTGGAAATGTCTTTGACACACCCAAGTGCTGCATCTGTAATCCTTTCCACGTCTGGGGGATAGCGATCAAGAATCGACGCAGTTTTGGAGCTGTGTTGGGCGTACTTGTGTTTGCTGCATACATGTGTCAGTCTGTTGTGTCAAGTTGCTATCAATAAGCAGTGGTTTTGTTTTGTTGTTTATTTTTATTTGCATCAAGTACAGCGTAAAGGATACTGGAGGCGTGTGGAAAAAGCGGTCACAAGACCAGCTTGACTAAGCCACAGGCGCCCGCATTGGCATTTATGCAGCACGAAAAAGGAAATAATCAACATACCAGACAGTTTACAGCATTAGCAGAAAGAAGCAAAATAAAGAGAAGAAAGGGAAGCAACAACGGACACAGTCAAATTACGTCACAACCACGCGATCGTAGGATATCTTGAAAGGCATTATCAAGAAAAAAACAAGATCACCTACATGCTCAACAACTTTCAGAGGTTTAATAATATTACGCAGCATTCTTACATAAGAAAAGTCGATTGGGGCCTGAAATAACAATGCAATGCTTTAAACGTAATATCTAAAAGCTCGACATTTTTGGCAGCTAAACTATTTGGTAACCTTGGTAGTTTGGTTTTCAATGTATATTGCCCATAGATTGTTCTATAAATGCTAACATTCCAAGGCTCACCATGGCGCGTTGTGTAGGCGGTAGTAGTACTTTGCAAGTTAGCTAGTCCTTTTAAAAACGATGATTTAGTTTTTACCCCTTGTTGAAAAGCTTTAGAATGCCGATAATTGTACATTTGATGGATTGGTAATACATTATATTTTACGAACAACTCATGTGTGTGAAAGTGAGATGGAATATTTTCAACAATATCTTAGGAAGCGTTTTTTTGCTAAGACACATATTCTACGTAGATTTGCTTGAGTTGTGGATGCCAAGTCTAAATGACAGTAGTTAAGCCTAGATGAAAAGAGTCTATTATAAATTAAAATCATAATAGTTCATGGCAGAATATGCCGATTACGATAAACAAGTCTGACTATTTGGGACAGTTTAGCGGCTACGGAATCAATAAGTGTATCCCACGACAAAGTTTCCTGAAAAACAACTCCTTGCAATAAAGTAGAAAGTTGGGCTAGTTGGTATTGGCTGTACATAGTGAAAAATACAGAGCGCAAAAGGACAAAACGGGAAGAGACACACCGGATAGAACAGAGCGCTGACTCGCAACTAGATATTTAATAGACGAAAAGGAGAAAGAAAAATATTTTGGTCACCATAAATCGCACGTGTAACCTGTGCCATGATATGTGGTTGTTATGGCACGCGCTGGGCCTTCATAGTTAGTTTCAAGAACTCTAACTCTTTGTTGGACAACGAGACAGATGGTGTGCTGATGCAACTTGCTCCTCCACTGTGGATGTAAAAAGCTTCCAGCACCTCTCGAGTTGTTTTGTCCCGGTGTTTTCCCATAACTGTGGTCGCTTCAAAAGACGGTTTACATAGACACGCTTTACAGTAAAGTGAAAAATTCCCACCCACCGTGGCTCTGAGGGAGTAGTCGTGCTCACGGAGCCTGTCGTTTAGGCAGCGTCCTGTCTGCCCAATGTAGGTTCGCCCGCAGGATAGTGGTATGTTGTAAACAACACCCGTGGCACAAGGCACAAACGGCTTGGCGTGTTTTTTTGAACATCTGTTTTTTAGACATCCCTCTGCCTTGGCGTTGACTCTTGGACAGATCTGGTTCATTTTTTGTGGAGCTGAAAATACCACGGGGACTCCATAGCGGTTTCCAACATTTTTTAGGTTATGGGAAATCTTGTGTATATACGGTATTACAACTGGTCTCTTTATTTCCACACTACGTTTTGTATTCTGTATCCCTTTAAAGGGATACAGAAATCGAAACTTGAAATGTAGAGAAAACATCAAGAAATGAGTTCAATATGATCAGCCGTAAGCCCGTAATGAATAATCGCACGGTCGTATTTTGAGCGAGATGGCTTCTGTTTTCGTTCTAAATGCCGGGATTTTGGCGAGCGCTTCAAAATCAGCCATCGAAGGGCGCGGTGCATCTCGGGAGATCCGGCAGACGTCTAGACGGCGTCATCATGCCTCGGAGGACCAAGCGTACCGTAGTGACGAGTTTTGCCACTTGGAGGCGTCAACGCGTTACAATCTCGCTTTGTGGAAGTACCCAAGGGCTGTAGATATCGCGGAGCGGCAGAGCGGCAGAGCGCAGAGCCGCAGAGGTGTCAGAAATTGTGGTGTCAGGCTGCCTCAGCTGCCTTGAGTGTGCGATGGCGGGTCAACATGACGAGAGTGGTGACAGCGCCAGTGGGTACGATGACATTATGCGAAGACGAAGACGTCAACAGTAGGCAGGTGATGGGACGAATCACCGGAGACTCCGGACAGATTCGAGATTCGTCAGGTTCGTCGCTGGTTGCAGACGGTAGCGTGAACCTTGTCGTAGAAGCTCTGCGGAATGCGGTCAGGTTTTTTGGTACTTGTTGTTGCATGTAACCAGATTTCGTCTTGTTTACTTCAACGCGCCCAGGTCCAGCTGAGCTGATCGGTGTGGTTGGCGTAGGCCTAACCAATGCACGGTCTCGGTTTCTGCGTGGTTTCGCGGTGATCGGTAAAATAAAATGTAGCGAGAATGCTGGTATTATTCATAATGTGGCGCAGCGCGCAGCCATACATTCAGGCAAGGAAATGATTCGTCTCCTTCTCCAGAGCTGCGTAAGACGCGAGAGCGATGAAAAGTGTTGCTAGTCCCAACTTCGACCGCGTATTGGCACCGGCGAAGAAAACGTCGCACGTACTGTCGTTTCTCCGTTCTCGGCAGCAAGTTTTGTATACGTGAACTTTATTTGATGAAAAAGAAACAACACAGGGGTGTCCAACGCCTTTATTGTTCAGAAACAAACACTAATTCAGGTATAATTAACTAGAGAGGTACAAATGCAGTACAGGAGACTGTGCAGTAGGCTGCAGGAGTTAGATCGCAGGACACACGTTGAAGATAATCGAATCGAACATACTCACTTGTGTGGGGTGTGCTACTGGTGCTATTTTGACCGTAATTATGGGCATGAAATGTCCTTCTGCCGAACAGCACGTACGGCATCGATCTCTTGCGGCGGTGGCGGGGCGGGCGGGCGGAGGGGACGGACTGCTGCGAACTTCGGGCGAGCACGGTCGACGTCTCTGGTCTCCGGGAACGCTCCGGGAACCCCGAAGTATGAGAACGTGATCTTCGCGTAAACGTCACCTCGCTCCTTCGTACCTGCCGCTGCACCGCTACGTCCGCCGAATCCTGCCGGGCTGGGACGCCAAAGCCTGACGAGATCCACGGGGAACTTATCGCGCTTGTGTTTAGCCGCAAGGGCAGCCGCGGTGGTCACTGCCATGACCCCGCCGACAACGCCGGAGGTTCCTCGTGCCCAAGAGAGTCTCTTCAACCCTTCTGCCCCACAACCGACTGTCGCCGAACCGCCCGGGCGATGAAAACATGCGCTTGTATTTCCACGTGCACCAAGCATGCTCTATTTTGGTCGTAATCCGGAACCGAAACCAATTTTCCGCGATGTCTGGTTACCGTTCTCGACAAACATACGAAATCTTATAAACAAAGCGGAACATTTCATTCATTACTATGATATTATATTACAACAATATTTTGTGCACTTTGTAGAATTTAGTGAATTTAATATCACGAAAAGTTGAAACACACATAAACGTGATCTGGCAACCATGGCAACGCTCCAAATTTTTCCGAACTTTTCCACCAAAGACGTTCAGGCCTAGGCAATCTATACCAGTGAGTGGACATACCGCTGTGGCGCTGCTTTCAGAGGCATGTTGTCGTCACGACATTCCATTGAAGCTTCATAACCAACTACCAGGTGGTTTTTGATTATCGTTTAATTCACTTTAAAATATGTTTTCTTGCGTTTTCTAGCGCAATGTTTATGTTTCTGTGGTTCTACTGCTACCTGCGTCGTGTTGAAACAAAGAAATGAGCTCAAATTTGGTTTCCGTACCCCTTTAACTTTCTTAATTTATGGTGCTCACTATATCTGACAGTAGTGGTGATGGATAGCCGGCTTTTTGCAGTCTCGCTGTTTGTAATTTGAAGCTTCTCCCATAGTGTGGAGGCAAGATTTCTTTAAAGCTGATTGTAGACTAGAAATAGCAATTCCCCTTTTTATGATCTTTGAATGGGCCGAGTTGTTGTCAAGGATGGCCTTCTTCGATCTTGGCTTGTAAGTCCAGCATACATGGTCGTCTTCTAGGCCCAGTGAAATGTCAAGGTACTGAAGCACACCTTTTTTTGGGGATCTCGAATGTAAACTTCAGGCCTTCCTCACACGTTTTAAGAACACTCGTCACTTGGTCCCTTACTGTGTCCAGTAGTACTCCTCTTATAAGAATCACTAGAAAGTCGTCTACGTAGCGGAACACCTTACTAACGAAAGTGTCGCCTAACTCACTCGCGATAGCACTGTCCACTTCACCTAGGTAAATGTCACTTAAGACGGGGGCAACACATGACCCAATGCACACCCCCGACTTTTGCCTGTAGCTATTCCCCTTCCACGTAACTATCATGGACTGCAGATAGAATTGCAACATTTCCATAAAGCTTTCCAGGGTTATACCACTTGAACTTCTAATGGCCACCTCTCCATTATCTTCAACACACCTCTTCACCGATTCTAGCAATCTGTTGTGCGGTAATGAGTAGTATAGATCTTCTACATCTATACACGAACTCACCTCTGTTACGTCACGGCGCGGTGGTGGCGCGTCGGTCGCACTTCCGGTCTGGGGCTGTGGGCGGAAGGCCCCATGTGAGGCGTGTATTCCTGCGTTGTTTTGAAAGGAACCTGACGAAAACGTGCCTTTTCGTCAAACCGCCGCGACTGGGGCTGTACTAAAAGAGTCGAGAAAGGTTTGAAGATCAGTTTTCATGTTCTCGGTTCGTCCGAGACCGTGGATATGTGCTGTAAAAATGGTAAACCAGACGCCGCCGGACCACAATTGCTTGGGCGGGAAGCACTTTGGGTTGAATTCACGGATACTTGTGGTCATCAGATTTATTTGTTTTGTTCCAACATGAACGCCGGAAAACCGTCAAGTTGTACGGCCCACCTGCGGACTACGTTCAGTGCGTCTTGAAGTTCGAACGGCCGTCTGATCGTTCGAACTGTCGTCTGCTCTTTCAAACGCTTCTGCTTGTCGTCTGCTAGACGACACCGGCCTGTAGACGAAATGTTGGCCCGGTACTTGCGATAAGAAGTAAGTGCAGGCCTCAAAAGACTTAAGTTTGAAGGTTGGTAAGCAGGCTCCACGTAAACAGTAGATACAAGGAGATGTTGATTATTGTTACCAGCGGCCATCACCGACTTGTTATGCCTGATTCACTTCGTCCGATTCTGCTTGCGATTTTCAGTATCGACGTCGACTATCTCAGCTACGGTTTACGCTTTTGCAGCCCGAGCGACGTCGCGACTGAAAATTGCGAGCAAAATCTCATCATGTGAGTCAGGCTTTAGCGTACATTCTGCGGCGTCCACGCGGAATGAATCGCCACATGTCACATTATTCACGCGAAGTTTTGCGGTGTAACGAGCCTCGGTAATTTCGCTGACGCCGCTCATGTAGTCAGACATTGCCAGGAAGACGTAGAATCAACAATTCGAAAGCGATAAAGGGCAGGGGGACTCACACCGACGCCGACAACATCGCATTTCAATGGTTTGTTTATGGGCGACGGCGAGCTTGTTGCCCACACCCCGCCGCGCATGCGCGGCGCCGGTGGCGTCCGCTAGGGGCGCTCCAGGCGCTCCGGTTTGTTTGTAAACATGAGTTGGTGTATACTAAATGCTTCTCTCTTCCCTAGGCAGCTGGCCTGGAGAAACTCCACGAGTTCTTCTGACTTAAATACCCGGTAGGGGTCCTTGATTTTTAATGAGGATAGCTGTTTCTGTAGATAGGCCACCACCTGCCTCTGCCAAGATCCTTTTTCAGACACTATGGCTCGAAAAGGGCAGTCGTCTTATTGCGTTTTTGCGCTGAAAAACACCTCAAGATGTGTCCTCTCCGCCTTCCCTACTCTTCCAGAGAGCTGGGCTAAGGCTAAATGGTCGCAAAGTTCTTTGGATTTTTCACGTGTTTTCTTCAGGTCAATTTCGACCTGTCTGAAATTCTTCTCTATCGCCTCGCTTGCTTTTTCATTAAACATGCCTGTTGGCAACACTACAAATTGACCGTGAGCACGACTACTCCCTCAGAGCCACGGTGGGTGGGAATTTTTCACTTCACTATAAAGCGTGTCTATGTAAACCGTCTTTTGAAGCCACCACAGTTATGGGAAAACACCGGGACAAAACAACTCGAGAGGTGCTGGAAGCTTTTACATCCACAGTGGAGGAGCAAGTTGCATCAGCACACCATCTGTCTCGTTGTCCAACAAAGAGTTAGAGTTCTTGAAACTAACTATGAAGGCCCAGCGCGTGCCATAACAACCACATATCATGGCACAGGTTACACGTGCGATTTATGGTGACCAAAATATTTTTCTTTCTCCTTTTCGTCTATTAATATCTAGTTGCGAGTCAGCGCTCTGTTCTATCCGGTGTGTCTCTTCCCGTTTTGTCCTTTTGCGCTGTGTATTTTTTCACTATGTACAACCCCTTGCACCTTAAAACTACAGACAACTGCAATGGGAGTCGAATTTAGCATTATTGGTTGACTTAACACGATATTTTTATTTTCACTACGAAATAAGACAGTCAGTAAAAACAATAAAAAAACATCAGTGGTTGTTATTACGTAACATCAGCCGTGTTCGAAGTCTATCCTGGAATGTATCAGAATGAATCACGTCACATGGCAACACAGACAGACGCAGTGGAGCAACGCTGGACGGGAGGTAAGTTTTTTTTAGAAAACCGCAAACTCGTTTTTCTGGCCCGCGAGTGCCGCAAGTTACAAATACATTCGTCGAAGAAAAAAATAAAGGCACATATACACAGTGCGCATGTTCGCGAATTTTGTTCCCGGAAAGTTAACACGGCCTCTCTTGATCGGTATCCAAATGTGCAAAGGCAGGGACGCTGCAGCACATCGTCGTGCCAAGGCATGTTCTTCGATCACGTTGCCTGACCATGAGACTTGCGTTTGACGCGTTATAGACGCCTTAAAGAAAACATGAAAAGGAAAAATCTGTCTTTTTTAAACAGGCTGGATGGAAAAACAATATTATAAAACGAATTTACAACGAAGAGAAAAAAATTTAGAGCGATATTTAACGGCGCAAAACAAATTTGTAGTTGGCGCCCGCGGGAGCCGCCGCTAATCACGTGGGTAGGCCCGCGCGCCGCCGCGCTGCGTCGCCGCCGCCGCCGCCGCACGCTGAGCGTTGTGCGCCGCCGCTTCAACGCGTTTCTCCACGTCGCCGTCGCCGCCGCCGCACAATTAAGTTCGTCTGCTTCGGGGCGCCGCAGCCGTCATCTGACCGGCACACAGGTCTATCACGTCTGCTCGCGCTTTTTCAAGAGTTTCCTTTGGGCTCTAAAACTTATTTATTAATCTTAGTTTTTTGTTATACTTCAAACAAAGATGAATAAGTTACTTTTAGAGGCCATAGGAAGCTTCCGAAAGAGCGCAAGCACTACGTAATAAATAAGGGCCTCTTTTCCCCGGCGCCCGCGGGCCCCAACTACAAATTCGTATAGCGCCGTAAATATTGCTCTAAAATTTTTTTCTTCGTTGTAAAATCGTTATACGACATCCTTTTTCCATCTAAGCTGTTTAAAAAAAATGTTTTTTTTCTTTGCATGTGTCTTTTAACGTTCCTGCGGTGCTGCGCTTTGGTCGAAAAATTTCCACGGGTTCTCAAAGGCAGCTACGACCGTTTACACGGGGTTTTCGAAAGCGTTTTCGACGAACGACGGCGAAGAGAAGAACGTCAACCTTAGGGATTTTGTCTCTAGATCTAGAGATTTCCATCATTGTTTAGGGGTAAAGGGAAATTTGTTCAAATATAGGGATTGATTTGTAATGGGTTTCAGAGATAATCTCCAGGGGTTACAGCAGCGATTTTGGGGGCCACACAAGGTAACAAAGTTTAATCGTGTAAAAAGGTTTTATCGAAGCAAACTTACCCTACATCTACTCCATAACTATAATCAAAACTACTTCATAACGATAATCTCAATTATAACGCAAATTAACATTTTCTGAAAATCTAGGGAAACCTAGGGAAGTTTCCGACTAAACTTGGGAAGAAACCACCGCGGAGGCTGGTAACACTGAACGTCAATGTCTTTCAACACGCAGCTGCACCTGCAGGCTCTGCAACCCTTCACATGGCAAGATTTTACACGGGCCCAAGATGGCGGATTCGGAACTTCCGGTTGCCGGACTTCCGCTGCGGGGACCAAGCAGCGATGCGCGTGATCCAGCAAATTGTCACAGACACCAATAATCGCAGCGATAAACTTTTTTTTTTTTAGAATTTGGCGTTTTTTGATGGCTCAAAAAGGCAGCATCTTTTTAGATAAAACCAATATGACTGCAATAAAACATGTATTTAATTGGACACCGTCCTTTTCGCCCGCGTCAATGGCGGACCTGATATTTTGTTTTGTTTTTATTCTGTTTTATTCCGCTCCGTTAATAGGCGAAAGCGCATAGTTTTGTCCATTTTAATCCTTGCTTTTTGTGTTGGTCTATTCGCTTCACAAACAGGCAAGTGCGTAATTATGTATCTTTCAATTGTTGCTTTTCATATATATATATATATATATATATATATATATATATATATATATATTTATTTATTTATTTATTATATATATTTTTTTTTTTTCGTTTTAGAGCTTTCTTTTTTGTTTTGTCTATTGTTTCTGATAATTATATATTAGGGGTGTGCGAATATTCGAAATTTCGAATACGAATCGAATATTTTCCTTATTCGAAACGTATTCGATTCGAAAATTTTATATTCGGAAGTTCCCGAATATTCTGCCAAAGCCGAATATTCGGGAAAGACGGCGAATATTCGCACAAACCACGAATATTTGAGCAAGTAACGAATAATCTGCTTGAAACACATTCCCATATGAATATGTTTATTCACCGAGAAAGGCGTATGACGCGTGCGCAATCGGTCTGCTCCGTTTCTATCTGTCCGATGGCAGCAAGACAGTATCAGTTTCGGTTTCTTTTTCACCAATCCCTTTGTTGTGTGGCGCTTTTATAGCAATTTGTGATGTAATTGCGGGTTCTATAAATTGATACCGTAAAATAAACCTCGAGAGTGAAATATAAGTATAAAATAAATCTAGAGAGTGTTATCTAATATAAATGTTTGAAAATTAAGAAAAGAGAAAAATTTAGGTGCGAGCAGAAGATTGCATTGCCATTGACAACAACTCCTGCCACTCAAGCGCAATCAAAACTAAGGATGTCGCGAACCTGCCCAGGTTTGAGTTCGACCACGCTCGACTTTTTCGAACTTTCAACGCGATGTTCGACAAAAGGTTCGACTGAAATTTTACTTTTGTGCGCATGCGCGAAAAAAAAACTAGTTGTCTCATTTCGCGGAGGAAAAGTGCAATATGTGTTGGCTTCATTGGCATCACTGGTTCACATTAATAACTAATGAAAGCGTTAAAAGAACATATTTCCCCTTTTATATGGTGTAAACATGGTAACCATTTTATAAAATATAAAATACATTCTAAATTATTTGTTTCCCAAAATTCGAAATATTCGTGTAGCAGCCGGCCAACACTGTCCATAAGTCGAACTTCTTCGAACTTTAGTGATATTTCGCAGGTTTCCGGATTAAAGGGTCCTTCTACTGGCAGAAATGTTGTCACGGCGCGTAGGGAGCGCTTACTTTCTGAACACGTTGAACAGTTAATTTTCCTACAAGATAATTTGTAATGAGTACATTACTAGAAGCATCTTTAGCCTGCTGCAGCCCAGTAAAATGCAGTTACATTGATTTATTTTAAAAAGGCAGTAAAACCTGTTTTGCAATTTTTTATCACAAGACACATATTCGATATTTGATTCGATATTCGAAGCCCGTTTTTGTCTTGTTCGTATTCGATTCGTATACGAAAATTTCAATATTCGCACACCCTATTATATATATATTTTTTTCGTTTTGTTGCTGCTGAAATTGTAGGAGCCCGACGACCAGTCCAGCTGCATATTGCAGCTTTTTTCCACGGGTCCCACCATCAAAGTCGACGGAAATAAAAAGATTTATTATTATTCTATTATTATTAATACTATTATTATTATTATTACCTTCCTCGATAGTTTCAGATTGGGTGGTGTAAACCACACAACAAGAAGTGACCAGCACAAGACCGCGATAAGCCCCTGGATTAAATGTCCGCCACCAAAAAGGTTTTCGAGCCAAACCACCGTGAAATCAAGGGCAGCCGTTGTACCTACTCGGTGCCTGGTGTTCTAACGACGTCCCTTCTCTATATCCTCCGCTTGGTAGTTGTTTCTTCATCGGCCAGTAGTGTTGTAACGACATTCCTTGATAGTTGTTCCTTCATTGGCCCGTAGTGTTGTAACGACATCCCTTGGTAGTTGTTTCTTCATCGGCCAGTAGTGTTGTAACGACATTCCTTGGTAGTTGTTTCTTCATCGGCCAGTAGTGTTGTAACGACATTCCTTGGTAGTTGTTTCTTCATCGGCCCGTAGTGTTGTAACGACATTCCTTGGTAGTTGTTTCTTCATCGGCCAGTAGTGTTGTAACGACATTCCTTGGTAGTTGTTTCTTCATCGGCCAGTAGTGTTGTAACGACATTCCTTGGTAGTTGTTTCTTCATCGGCCCAGTAGTGTTGTAACGACATTCCTTGGTAGTTGTTTCTTCATCGGCCCAGTAGTGTTGTAACGACATTCCTTGGTAGTTGTTTCTTCATCGGCCCGTAGTGTTGTAACGACATCCCTTGGTAGTTGTTTCTTCATCGGCCCGTAGTGTTGTAACGACATTCCTTGGTAGTTGTTTCTTCATCGGCCCGTAGTGTTGTAACGACATCCCTTGGTAGTTGTTTCTTCATCGGCCCGTAGTGTTGTAACGACATCCCTTGGTAGTTGTTTCTTCATCGGCCCGTAGTGTTGTAACGACATTCCTTGGTAGTTGTTTCTTCATCGGCCCGTAGTGTTGTAACGACATCCCTTGGTAGTTGTTTCTTCATCGGCCCGTAGTGTTGTAACGACATCCCTTGGTAGTTGTTTCTTCATCGGCCCGTAGTGTTGTAACGACATCCCTTGGTAGTTGTTTCTATCAGTCGAGCCACGTAGTGTTGTTAACGACATATTTAGGAGAAACCACCTGAACTAATACCAAGCATATCAACATCTCAGGAGGACGAGACGAGCAGCGGTTGAATGTGTCTCTCTCGTTGTCCCTTGGTAGTTGTTTCTTCATCGGCCAGTAGTGTTGTAACGACATTCCTTGGTAGTTGTTTCTTCATCGGCCCGTAGTGTTGTAACGACATCCCTTGGTAGTTGTTTCTTCATCGGCCAGTAGTGTTGTAACGACATTCCTTGGTAGTTGTTTCTTCATCGGCCCGTAGTGTTGTAACGACATTCCTTGGTAGTTGTTTCTTCATCGGCCCGTAGTGTTGTAACGACATCCCTTGGTAGTTGTTTCTTCATCGGCCCGTAGTGTTGTAACGACATCCCTTGGTAGTTGTTTCTTCATCGGCCCGTAGTGTTGTAACGACATCCCTTGGTAGTTGTTTCTTCATCGGCCCGTAGTGTTGTAACGACATCCCTTGGTAGTTGTTTCTTCATCGGCCCGTAGTGTTGTAACGACATCCCTTGGTAGTTGTTTCTTCATCGGCCCGTAGTGTTGTAACGACATCCCTTGGTAGTTGTTGTACATCGTTGAGCCCGTAGTGTTGTAACGACATCCCTTGGTAGTTGTTTCTTCATCGGACCAAGCGTACAGATGTTAGTAGGACGACATCGCTTGGTAGTTGTTTCTTCATCGGCCCGTAGTGTTGTAACGACATCCCTTGGTAGTTGTTTCTTCATCGGCCAGTAGTGTTGTAACGACATTCCTTGGTAGTTGTTTCTTCATCGGCCCGTAGTGTTGTAACGACATCCCTTGGTAGTTGTTTCTTCATCGGCCCAGTAGTGTTGTAACGACATTCCTTGGTAGTTGTTTCTTCATCGGCCCGTAGTGTTGTAACGACATTCCTTGGTAGTTGTTTCTTCATCGGCCCGTAGTGTTGTAACGACATCCCTTGGTAGTTGTTTCTTCATCGGCCCGTAGTGTTGTAACGACATCCCTTGGTAGTTGTTTCTTCATCGGCCCGTAGTGTTGTAACGACATCCCTTGGTAGTTGTTTCTTCATCGGCCCGTAGTGTTGTAACGACATCCCTTGGTAGTTGTTTCTTCATCGGCCCGTAGTGTTGTAACGACATCCCTTGGTAGTTGTTTCTTCATCGGCCCGTAGTGTTGTAACGACATCCCTTGGTAGTTGTTTCTTCATCGGCCCGTAGTGTTGTAACGACATCCCTTGGTAGTTGTTTCTTCATCGGCCCGTAGTGTTGTAACGACATCCCTTGGCTCAAATTCCATACGCTGAGATCAACGTTACTAGAACCAAGCAATGCGTCAGTGTCCCATCCTTAGCTTTATCAAAGAAAGAATTGACCTATCTCGAGATAACATGAAAGCACCAAAAGTGATAGATATTGTTTTGCTTTTTTTATCTTATTTTTTCATTGTTATTTATTTATTTATTTGTTAATATTTTTTTTTACTATTTGGTTTTGGGTGTTTAAAAATTTGAAATGTTTTCTTTAACGGCGAGGCAAAAGAAGATGACGATTTCAGGAAGAAGAAATATGTCACTGAGTTGTTAGTCAGCGCTCCGAGTCTGTTTCTTTCTTGTGTGCCTGTGAGTGTGACTGTATATCCGGGCTTTTCCATCCAAGCATGAATTCCCAACTTGCCCAAGCCTCCACATTATCAAGCCAAATCTGTCGTTAAATTGTCATCCCAAGGCATCGCACTTTGAGAGGTCACAGTCCATGTATAGTAGTTAGATTAGAATTAGCTTAGAACTGGACAAGTGGAAGCTTTAGAACAACCTTAACCAGTTTAGCTGGGTTTTTGTTGAATCATTGTACAACAGTATTGCAAGGTTCGAAGAAACCATTTGATATTCGTTTCGAAAATATTCTGCCAAAACTACTATTCGCTTCCAATTCGCTTCAAACTCAAAATACACTATTCGCACATGACTATAATAAATTATTTTTATTTCCATTCATTGATGGCGGAGACCGAGGGAAAAAAGCAACCCACAGGCAGCTTGACGAGCCATCGGCCCCCTTATAGTGGCAGCATTGAAAGTGATACAAACATCTCAGAGAAAGCGTGTTACAAAATTAAAAGAGCCAGAGATTTCTAAATCATGAACTTAGTTCCTTTACGCGGTAAACAAACAATATCAGAAACAGAACGAAAACACTCCAAAGACAGCTTTGTCAAAGAATATAAGTATCTATAAAGAGTTTGTAGAAACATGTAGCATAGTCCAATCTTGACCGCAAACATGCTACATCAAGCATCAAAAAAGCAAGTAATCAAAAACAAAAATGTTCACCTCCTTGAAATACACAAAATATCCTCTTTCATGTTGAAAAAATGTAAACACCATCTTAGCAAGCAAAACCATTTAGAACTACAAGTACACCCGTGAGCGATATGAAGGTGAACAGCCGTCTTCTTGTTTTCGACGCTCCTGCAAGTTTTGGAACAAGCTCTGTTCCAGAAGAGGGCTAGAACGCAAAGTTTAGACCTTAAGCCACGTACCATTTGAGACGTTCAGAGTTAATATAGCTTTAGGGAGCCGTAAAACAAGCAAGAAACCAGGTAAGGTGCTCACCTTCATATTGCCGGCGGGTGTACATTGACCTTAGGTTGTACAATGTAGTATTAATCAAATCAATTTTGTTATCAATATGATCGTTCGGAGTTTCTGGAAGGAAGTATTTCAGAATTTGGGTTCCGTAACTAGTTCTACTTATATCCACCCTCCAGTATTCGCTACGACTGTTTGAGTAAGCGGGATCGTTTCTAGTTAACGAAGCCAGTGATTCTAGATTTTACGTGTTACGTTTTAATTCTGATCGAAAGCTATGACTTAACCTGGAGGTACACAAATCAAAAATGTTTGAAATAGATGCCACATGGGCATACAACAGATCCGGTCAGAAGTCCATCCCGCAGAGGATTTGGTTTCACTGACCCCCGACGAGATGCAGGGATGGCCAAAATACTTTCAAACGTTTATCCAAATACAAATTACAAAATATTTGGACAAAAAATGTACTTGATTACTATTCCAATAAGATTCTTTCAGATTTAAAGACCAGATAAACGAGAGTATTTGATCGTCTCCACATACTTTTACGAGTATATTTTTTGTTTTCACAGTCTCATATCGTACACTTACATTAAATCGACACCGAGTTAAAACAAATGACCCTGCATAAATGAAGACTCAAATATATACACAGCGAGAATCAGGTTCATAAAAAAATACGACCTTTTGGAGTGTCAGTGCGCCTTTAAGCGTACCTTTGACCTTTTTGGGGTTCGCAATTGCGTTAAAAAACATGTTGTACGATTGCCGTGATTAAACGTTATAGGAATGTCGCCTACAAAGCTTCTAAATTTCCTGATTTTTGACGTCACCGATCAAAAATCAGCAGAACCCATCCTTTGGGAATGATTATCTACGTTAATGCGAATAGCATCAAACGGTGCGGAGTTATGGTTATGCGCGTTCGTCAGGTGGCCGGCACACTCTAGATACGCCAGCCCACTCTTGAGGCGATTCTAAATTTGTTGACACTTTCACAGCCCTGCGCACGATCTCCGCAGCCCAGCACGTGCGTTTGTGTCACTTAGGAAGGCGAGCAAAGCACGCGCCATACGCACAAACACTCAAAATGGTACCGACCAGACTTTCTGGCGTCTCAGCTAGTCTCACAACCAACGGTACTCTAAACGGTTGTTTATATCTTTACCATAGGACGCGCCTTACAGCGCTGTCACAGCTACCGGTGCGCGCGCGTTCCATGCACGAGGGCTCATTCCGCTCTCGTGAGGGTGAGCACGGCCGCTACATCACCCTCTCCCGAGCGCGGGAGAGGGTGAGCTAGGGGCAGTGCTAAGCCTCACGAAGCGGAATGAGCCTCGTGCATGGAACGCGCGCGATGGTAAAGATATAAACAGGTGTTTGAGAGTGCCTTGAATGACTGCCTTCATAGCTCTGTGGTTAGCGCGTCTGCCTGCTGATCAAAGGGTCAACGGTTCGAATCCCGCCGGCGCCGGTCTTTTTTATTTATTTATCGACCCGCGGCGTAAGAGGTTAGATAGCCAGATAGATATATAGATAGATAGATAGATAGATATACATAGACGAAAAGTGCGTGAAGTATCCAAAGAATGCTATTCGCATTA